>CANNZV010001400.1:0-157207 GCA_947561585.1 Caprella mutica | reverse complement strand
TGTAGATATGAGTAATAGAGAGTGTGTATAGATGAGTAATACACAGTGTGTAGATATGAGTAATACACAGTGTGTATAGATATGAGTAATAGAGAGTGTGTAGATATGAGTAATACACAGTGTGTGTAGATATGAGTAATAGAGAGTGTGTAGATATGAGTAATACACAGTGTGTGTAGATATGAGTAATAGAGAGTGTGTAGATATGAGTAATACACAGTGTGTGTAGATATGAGTAATAGAGAGTGTGTAGATATGAGTAATACACAGTGTGTGTAGATATGAGTAATAGAGAGTGTGTAGATATGAGTAATACGCAGTGTGTGTAGATATGAGTAATAGAGAGTGTGTAGATATGAGTAATAGAGAGTGTGTAGATATGAGTAATAGAGAGTGTGTAGATATGAATAATAGAGAGTGTGTAGATATGAGTAATACACAGTGTGTAGATATGAGTAATACACAGTGTGTAGATATGAGTAATAGAGAGTGTGTAGATATGAGTAATACACAGTGTGTAGATATGAGTAATACACAGTGTGTAGATATGAGTAATACACAGTGTGTAGATATGAGTAATAGAGAGTGTGTAGACATGAGTAATACACAGTGTGTAGATATGAGTAATAGAGAGTGTATAGATATGAGTAATAGAGAGTGTGTAGATATGAGTAATACACAGTGTGTAGATATGAGTAATACACAGTGTGTATACATGAGTAATACACAGTGTGTGTAGACATGAGTAATACACAGTGTGTGTAGATATGAGTAATACACAGAGTGTAGATATGAGTAATACACAGTGTGTAGATATGAGTAATAGAGAGTGTGTAGATATGAGTAATACACAGTGTGTAGATATGAGTAATACACAGAGTGTAGATATGAGTAATACACAGTTTGTAGATATGAGTAATACACAGAGTGTAGATATGAGTAATACACAGTTTGTAGATATGAGTAATACACAGAGTGTAGATATGAGTAATACACAGTGTGTAGATATGAGTAATAGAGAGTGTGTAGATATGAGTAATACACAGTGTGTAGATATGAGTAATACACAGAGTGTAGATATGAATACTTTGTTCATATTATAATATCTATCCCTTTTAACTACAGAATAGTAATTAAAAACTGTATCACTATTTCATGTCATTTTCTCTCATTTATCTTTATATCGGGAATAAAATGTATAGCAATTTATTTTCCGATGAAAACTAATTAAAGTGTCAATCACGAAACTTTGTGGTGACAGAAACCTGATAATTGGTTATCACCAGCATGTTATAATTACGGTTATATAACCACATGAATAATCACATAACTATGATGTTTAAACTATATGTTTGTCTCTATAACCACATGTTTGTCTCTATAACCACATGTTTGTCTCTATAACCACATGTTTGTCTCTATAACCACATGTTTGTCTCTATAACCACATGTTTGTCTCTATAACCACATGTTTGTCACTATAACCACATGTTTGTCTCTATAACCACATGTTTGTCTCTATAACCACATTTTTGTCACTATAGCCACATGTTTGTCACTATAACCACATGTTTGTCTCTATAACCACATGTTTGTCTCTATAACCACATGTTTGTCACTATAACCACATGTTTGTCTCTATAACCACATGTTTGTCTCTATAACCACATGTTTGTCTCTATAACCACATGTTTGTCACTATAACCACATGTTTGTCTCTATAACCACATGTTTGTCACTATAACCACATGTTTGTCACTATAACCACATGTTTGTCTCTATAACCACATGTTTGTCTCTATAACCACATGTTTGTCTCTATAACCACATGTTTGTCTCTATAACCACATGTTTGTCTCTATAACCACATGTTTGTCTCTATAACCACATGTCTGTCTCTATAACCACATGTTTGTCTTTATAACCACATGTTTGTCTCTATAACCACATATAACCACATATATATGTGGCTAAACTACATGTTTTTGATATATCCACATAATTAACCACATTATCGATTCTATAACCACATTTGCTTCAAGTTTTTTCAAATATCTCACCGAATAGGATACCAGTCATAAGTTTTCATTAATATTCTAAAATTTCATTAATATTCTAAAATTTCATTTATATTCTAAAATTTCATTAATATTCTAAAATTTCATTAATATTCTAAAATTTCATTTATATTCTAAAATTTCATTAATATTCTAAAATTTCATTAATATTCTAAAATTTCATTAATATTCTAAAATTTCATTAATATTCTAAAATTTCATTAATATTCTAAAATTTCATTAATATTCTAAAATTTCATTAATATTCTAAAATTTCATTAATATTCTAAAATTTCATTAATATTCTAAAATTTCATTAATATTCTAAAATTTCATTAATATTCTAAAATTTCATTAATATTCTAAAATTTCATTAATATTCTAAAATTTCATTAATATTCTAAATTAAAAGCATTATTTTTAATTATTGACAACAATAAATGAAACCCTTCAACGGATTCTTTTTATTTTGACAATAAAGTCTTGCCATTTACCTCATACCTTCTCTTAATGAATTGAACTTATTGTTATTGTTATTGTTATTGACTAATATGAATAACAATGAACCTCTCGCAGTGAACTCTAATTAACTAATGCGAGGTGTTAGTATTAGTTAATATATTAGTTGGTGTTATTTAGTAGTAGAAAATGAATTGAGTGGCTATAGTTTGTTTTCATGATTGAAATGTTTCATTGAAATTAAAAATATTATAATAATAAAAACTATAATCATAAAAAATATAGACAGTTATTTATTTAATTATTTTCCCGTATTTTTATGACTTGATTGAAAAGATATAACTAGTATTGAAAACTTTAATCATTAAAAGTAAATTGTGTTTGTACTAAAACGTTGCGCATTTTATTATATTTATGACTCATAAATATAATAAAAAATATTTTATTATATTTATGACTTTTACTAAAAAAATTAGATGCAAAGTATTCTGAATAGACTCTAATTTCAAAAGGAAGTTTTATTTTCAGTCGAAATAATTACAACAAAATATTTGAATATATTCTTTGTATATAGAACAGTGTTTTTTCTACAATTAATATATAAAATGAATAAATTTCAATATTTTAATGCATTTTTAAAATAATATTATATCGAAATTTCATCAGGCAATTGTAACTTTATCCTAGCATAGTAATTTTGTTATAATAACATTATTTCCAGCATTATAATCTGTTTATAGTTCCAGTAACTATATACTGTACAAATTGAAACATATCGAAATATCTCTATCTAACTAAAAATATATTAATATATAAGCATTAAAAGCTCTATCATAACTTTAAGCATAACGTAGGATATACTTCACCGGAACTACATTATCTAAATACAATAGTTAGATACAGTAGATATTCACTGTGCAGATACTGTGCCTACCTACAATACCTACCTACGTACCTACCTCTTGCTAACTTCCTACATTACCTACCCACTCATATCCACTCTCATTTCCTCTCTTCCTCTCACTGTAATAGAGTGGTGATTAGTTCTGTGTTACCGCCTCACTCTCTCTATTTTAGCACTGAGTGTTGTGCTAAGGGAATTACA
Organism: Caprella mutica; assembly: GCA_947561585.1. NCBI lineage: Eukaryota > Metazoa > Arthropoda > Malacostraca > Amphipoda > Caprellidae > Caprella > Caprella mutica. The sequence goes on along the minus strand of CANNZV010001400.1, from coordinate 153,586 downwards.
TCATATGCTGATGTGAGAAGAGATAGAGACAAATTATTATCTTGCGAATTTAATAATGATATTATTATATATTGGTAATTTTTATGTTATTACATCCATCATTATTGTTTTATGCTTGTTTTTTTCATTATCTCATTCAGTTTTTCATTAATTGTTTCATTCATACATTATTCAATTCTTTGTTTTATTCCTTGTTTTATTCATTATCTCATATTCATTATTTTTATTTTCGCTATCTCATTCATTCTCGTTTTCGTTATTTTCATTATCTCATTCACTGTTTATTAATTTTCTCATTCATTTATCTCATTAATTCATCGTCTGTCTTATATTTCTGTTTCAAGTAAGTTAAATATTCTTAGCAAACACCCTAGACTTTATTCTGTTTTCATACCAGTCAATTTTTTTTTCTTTGTGTTCTGTTTATTCATTCATTCCTCAATTGCACCACATTATTAATCAGGTTACATTATTCATATTATCAAATTATTCATTTAACCTATGAATGTGTTCTAATCTACATATTTTATTCGTAAATTGAATAAATTATTATTTGCTACCTTTGAACTTCACTCGACATTAAAATTGCTTATATTTATTTATACCTTTTTAGTATGATATGAAACACAGTGTTGATTTAATTAGCATGTTAATGTCATACACTTTCAATGAAGTGAATTAAATACAGCAAATTATTTTTAATTGATCACATTTAATTTAGACTTATTTGACTGAATGTCCTGAACTTTTTATTTTATAGATTAAAATGATTCCTGTGTGATGGTGCATCGATTAATTGAATATATCGATATAATGATACATCAAATGTATCGATATGATTATACATCAAATGTATCGATATAATGATACATCAAATGTATCGATATAATGATACATCAAATGTATCGATATGATTATACATCAAATGTATCGATATAATGATACATCAAATGTATCGATATAATGATACATCAAATGTATCGATATAATGATACATCAAATGTATCGATATAATGATACATCAAATGTATCGATATAATGATACATCAAATGTATCGATATAATGATACATCAAATGTATCGCTACATGTTACAGCAAATATATCGATATAATTATACATCAAATGTATCGATATAATGATACATCAAATGTATCGCTACATGTTACATCAAATGTATCGCTACATGGTACATCAAATGTATCACTACATGTTACATCAAATGTATCGATATAATGATACATCAAATGTATCGCTACATGTTACATCAAATGTATCACTACATGGTACATCAAATGTATCGCTACATGATACATAAAATGTATCGCTACATGTTACATCAAATGTATCGCTACATGTTACATCAAATGTATCACTACATGTTACATCAAATGTATCACTACATGGTACATCAAATGTATCGCTACATGATACATCAAATGTATCGCTACATGTTACATCAAATGTATCGCTACATGTTACATCAAATGTATCACTACATGTTACATCAAATGTATCGCTACATGATACATCAAATGTATCGCTACATGTTACATCAAATGTATCACTACATGTTACATCAAATGTATCGCTACATGGTACATCAAATGTATCGCTACCTCCCTGTTTCTCTTTTTTTTCTCGGTTTAATACAATTTCCGGTCACGTACTCATACTTTGGTAACTCATTTTAAGTTGCTCATGAACAGTATGGTGCTCATTAATGAGATTAGTAACTATGAGCACTCCTCACTGAATTAATGAATAAATGAATAGAAGCCAAAACCAAGGTATGAATTATGAATTTCCTGAGTACTTCATTGATTGGTTACTATTATGAATAAATATGAATAAATGTGAATAAATATGAATAAATGTGAATAAATATGAATAAATGTGAATAAATATGAATAAATGTGAATTCATGTGAATTAATGTGATTTAATATGAATAAATATGAATAAATATGAATAAATATGAATAAATATGAGTAAATGTGAATTAATATGAATTAATTTGAATAAATATGAATGAATATGAATTGAATATGAGTAATGATTATTTCATTAATTAATAGTGTAGTAATAACGTTAATAACTTAATTCATTAATGATTAATTGTATTATTTAATAAATTACACTCATTATCGCATAACAACTAACAAATATCCCAAATCGAAGAGTTGATTTAGTTGCAATTTTTCAATGATATTTAAAAATTAAAAAAGATGATAATATCCATTAATGCACATTAATATGTTACTATGAATCATAATGGTATACAGTAATCATAATGGTACACAGTAATCATAATGGTACACAGTAATCATAATGGTATACAGTAATTATAATGGTATACAGTAATCATAATGGTATACAGTAATTATAATGGTATACAGTAATTATAATGGTATACAGTAATTATAATGGTATACAGTAATTATAATGGTATACAGTAATCATAATGGTATACAGTAATCATAATGGTATACAGTAATCATAATGGTATACAGTAATTATAATGGTATACAGTAATCATAATGGTATACAGTAATTATAATGGTATACAGTAATTATAATGGTATACAGTAATTATAATGGTATACAGTAATTATAATGGTATACAGTAATCATAATGGTATACAGTAATTATAATGGTATACAGTAATCATAATGGTATACAGTAATTATAATGGTATACAGTAATCATAATGGTATACAGTATTCATAATGGTATACAGTAATTATAATGGTATACAGTAATCATAATGGTATACAGTAATTATAATGGTATACAGTAATCATAATGGTATAAAGTAATTATAATGGTATACAGTAATCATAATGCTATACAGTAATTATAATGGTATACAGTAATTATAATGGTATACAGTAATCATAATGGTATACAGTAATCATAATGGTATACAGTAATCATAATGGTATACAGTAATTATAATGGTATACAGTAAAATGTTTCATTACCAATACATTGCTAGCACCAACCCTGTCCAAACAATTAGTATTCCATTGACATTTGTTATACTTCCATTTATTTAATTGTTCCCTGAATGCTCTTTTCATTATTTGTTTTACGGGTGCATTTCTTTCTTCCTCTCCCTCTGTTTCTCTTATTTTCTTTTTCTATTTCTTTTTTTATTCTTTTTCTCTTGCCGTTCCTTTGACGTCGTAATTACCTCCCATTTTGAAACTAGGGCTGCTTTCGAATTAATTTCTAGAGACTGAGTTAGGAATGTTATCCTGGGGATACTGAGATGCTTAAAGGGTTGTGGGATACTGGGAAACTAATGGGATAAAGGGATACTGGGATACTAATGGGATAAAGGGATACTGGGATACTAATGGGATACTGGGATATTAATGGGATACTGGGATACTAATGGGATACTGGGATACTAATGGGATACTGGGATACTAATGAGATACTGGGATACTAATGGGATACTGGGATACTAATGGGATACTGGGATACTAATGGGATACTGGGATACTAATGGGATACTGGGATACTAATGGGATACTGAGATACTAATGGGATACTGGGATACTAATGGGATACTGGGATACTAATGGGATACTGGGATACTAATGGGATACTGGGATACTAATGGGATACTGGGATACTAATGGGATACTGGGATACTAATGGGATACTGGGATACTAACGGGATACATGGGATAATAACGGGATACATGGGATACTAACGAGATACATGTCATAATGTATATCCATATACACATACATTAAATAATTATATTTCTGAGTATAAACTCCTTCAGTTTATTTAATTCTCTAACAATTTACTGATAAATAAAATATAATAATAGTATAAATTGCTGATGAATACCAATTATTACTTGCATTACAATTATATTTCTATTCGTTATTTACATCCAATTAAGTTGTGTTTTTCTTTTAATTATCTGTTGCTGATGATATAAATGTTGAAACTTTATTTCTCTTTTATAACAATTCACAACTTTAACAATTAATTGTTAATATGAATGAGTTAATCATCACTTTGTGCAGTTGTTGATAATATTTCTTAGGTACTATAATTAATGCAAGAGAAATATTATTGCCTTCACAAAAATGCAAAATGTTATGTTATAGGTACCATTTATTTGTTATTTTGTTACTCGCATTACTCAAAAAGTATTCAACAAAATTGCCTGAAATTTGGTGGGAAAATTGTTCATTAGTTAGGACCCAGTCTGAAGGTCATTTGTAACTAAAGGATTATGGGATGGTTAAAGGTCATTTATAGTCGGTGGCGAAAGTATGCGCTCTAGGACTGCCCGTTATCTAGTTCTAAAAGTTTCGAAATAATAATAAGATATTTAACTCTCCTGCTCCACCTCTTCATTTCTCATTCGTAATCTCATTTTCCAGGTCGTTTAGCTTTGCTTGTCAATAATTTTTCGTTACATCGATTTAAATTCCACTCGCGGCTTAACGAGAGAATTTTAGCGGGAAAGAGGTTACTATACTTATTTCACGATACTTATAGCCAAAGATGTGTTACTATACTTATGTTACGTTACTTATAGCCAGAGATGTGTTACTATACTTAATGTCGCTACCTCTAGTTACGTAAGAGTTTAAATCTGATTAAATAATATAATAGGGTTTAAACAGGGTTCATTGAAATAGTTAGGGAGTTTTATTAGTTTATTAATTATCTTACGATACAGATTAAGGTAGCTTACATATTAAGGGATAGATAGGGTATAGAGTAGGGATCCATATCATTAGACATGATAGGAGTCCCAATGGGAGAGTGGGTATTAACACGAGCCAATGTATATCTCCAACTGAGTCTGTGAGCGGAGCGGTTGCTCTATATAAGTCTCATAACTACAGGGTGTGACTACAGGTCCTTACATAGCTCCCTTCTTTAACGAAATGGATGTTGTCTTAATTAAGAACAATATCCATTTCGCTCTTCATTAATTGAAAAGTCTTAGTAGTTTAAATTAATTCATTAATTAAAAGCGAGGAGCATGTATTCTCAAAGTTATTTGTTTTGATTGTAAAATTTAAAAAATTTAAAATAAATTTTTTGTTTTTGTTTTAAGTTGATTCACTCTCCCAAAAGATATTTCATGACAAATGATTTACTTCAGAATAACGACACACAAGATATTATTATGGAAATATTAGCATAAAATAAATCATAGATCAATAGATCTTACTTATAACTAACATCAAATAAACCAATGGATTACATTCAGTCCCAAGATTTTGAAACACAAAATAAAGATATGATTATAAGGATACTTAATTCTAAACACTTATCTTCTGATCATTATAATTTTGAGAAGATCTAAATTTTTTAGTATTCACTTTTTTTTTTCTTTTTTAATATTTAGTTTTACTAGTTTTACTTTACTCAAGTATTCACTCATTAAACTGATAAGCTCACAATTCAAAATCAAAATAAAATTCAAAATAAAATTCAAAATAAAATTCAATTTCTTTAAAAGTTGAAAAGTTGAAAAGTTTATTTTTTTTTTATATTACTTTCATGATTTAATTTATTAATGTTCATGTTACTTTCCCTCCTGTGGTATGAATCAGGGATGGATCACTCCCCCCCGTTAGAAGCGGGTGCAGTCTTAGCGGCTTCTAAGGCTAGGCGTTGCTATGGGATAAAATGTAGTGTAATTAGTATAATTAGTAACAATTAAGGATGATCTTATAAAACATTCCACATGACATTGCTCTTAACCCATGAAATTACTAAATTAATCACCTAAGGTAAAATTTTATCTAAAAATTTCTTAAATTTAGAAGAGGTAATAAGATCTTAATTTTACGGGTATGACATAAATTATAATATTTAGAATTTTGAATATATATTTTCTAATTTCATATAAACTTACAATTCCTCTGTCACATTTATCAGAGTACTTTCGTTGTTCACATTGGTATTGTTGTAGTTGTTTTGTTATGGCTGACATTTTTACTCGTAAGTAGATTATTACAGCTACCATGAATAACAATGAGGCCATTGAGATGAGATCGCTCAAAAATGTTGGGAAAATTCTATTTCTAGACTCTTGCCACCTAAAGTGAAGCAAGGCCTGTTCAACGCTTTCCTTATTTTTTGAATTAATAAGGGTTCCGATCAGCGTGTTGTAATTTTTTAAATGGGTGTCTGAGTGACTTTGTCCCATGTTGAAGTAATTAATGTGAGTAGTAATCTGTTTTTAATCTGAGGAGATAAATTTATTAGTAAAGAAATTTATTAGTAATTCAAAATATCTAAACATCATCTAAAATTTATTATCAACAAAATTAATTTATGTAGAACTTTTTATATTTGATTATAATTAGTTTTAATCTTGTTCTAACTTTTTAATTTAGTATTCCATATGAAATGTTTTCTTTGTAATCAATTTTCTTTCACGTTTTCTAGTTGTTGTGATTATGTATGCACAGTGCATTAGAGTGCATAGGGTACTTGCACTTAGGTATGTAAACAGTGTTACTGCTATTGCAAGGAAAATATTTTACGTTATTATGCAATGCAATTGCTGTGTCTTCAGATATTACATGCTTTAATTAAAGATATTATTATTATTATTATGAGCTAATCTAATATTACATGAATACATTAAAACACATATTAATATTAAACTTAACTTAGTCAAAACTTAATCATTGAGTGATTGATTATCATTTTAGGTTGAAGGTCTACTTATTTTGTTTTTAAGTAGAATCACGTGATTTATATGCACGCGTTCAATCACTTTGCCATTCCAATTTAATGTTAGGTTTGAGTCTTTTACATCAGTTACTATCGCAGGTCCCAGAAATAGTAAGTCTAGTTTTGTCCTTTTGTGATTCTTAAATAACACTCTGCATCCTGTTTCTATTTGTCTGTCTTCTCTTTTTCGATTTGCGTAAGTATGTTGTTTTAGTCGGGTATTCCAAATCTGTCTCTTAATATCGTCTCTAATTTGAGTTGCTCTTTTTTCTCTTAAAGTCACTAAACTTTCTGGCGAATCGTAATTGTAAATGTCAGTTAATTCTTGTCGTGTGATGTTTGGACTTGTATCATAATTTAGACAAGCAAAACTGGGAGTGTCACCAAGAGTTTCATTATAGCTGTTGTTTAATTCATTTGCGACAGTGTTCAAATATTCATCCCATTCACCGGGATTCATTGAATTTACAAATAAACGAAGTAACTGTACAATTTGCCGATTTTTGCGTTCACACAGTCCGTTTGAACTGGGCATGTAAGGTAATACTTCCGTTTTACGTATTGAATGAATATTACTGAATTGATACAAAGCAGATGAAGTAAATTCGAGAGCTCCGTCTGAAAGTAGTGTGTTCGGATGTCCAAAATAACAAAAAATGTCTCTGAGTGTATTAATTATTGTCGTTGTTTCTCTATTTGGTAATGGTCTTAGTACACAGTATCTACTAAATAAGTCAACAAGAGTCAGAATGTATTTGTTTCCTTCAGCGGTCGTTGTCAAAGGTCCTACGATGTCAATTGATACGCTTTCAAATGGTTTTGTAGGCAAAGGGGCGGCTTTTAGGTTAATAGGTCTAGGTGCGCGGCCTTTTAACAATTTACATACATCACAGTCGTTGGTAAATAATTTAATATGGCGTGTCTCGTATGGGTGATAATATCGAAATTTAAATTTGAATAATGTATGCTTCCAATCTCCGTGCAAGATGTAATGTACCGATTTTATTGCTTTCTCTAATAGAACTGATGGTACTACTACGTTCAATATTAAAACTCTGTTATTGTCAAATCGTCTTCTTTTGTATATAATTCCGTCTATTATCAAGTAGTTATCTAAATCAGGAATGTTATGTGTTCCTTTTACATTATTCGTCTTGTTTATCTCACTTCTTTTATTTAGTAAGGCTTCTGAGATGTTTATACAGAAATCATCTTGTCTTTGTGCTGTCTTTAGTTCGTCGTTAGTCCAGCTTACTTCTGTCAAAGACGGTACGTAAGGCGTTAGTACGTCTGTGTTCAAGGTTATGCTGTCTTCATCAGTTTGTATATTATCGATGAAATCATTGTCGTCATTATCTTGTCCAGTAGATAAAGCAATCACGGGGCTTTCACGAAAAGATGGGTCATTGGATATGTCGTCCAACCTACTGAGGTAGTCTGCTACTAGATTTAATTTTCCAGGATAATATTTTACAGTTAACTGAAAACTTTGAATTGAAAGTGACCACCTGGCTAAACTACTGTCAGTTGATAATTTTTTTGAAAATAATGATACTAAAGGTCGATGGTCAGTATATATTATTGTCGAATGACCTAACAGTACATATTGAAAATGTTTCAAAGCTGAGACAAGTCCATAAGCTTCTTTTTTGGTGGTACTATACCTAGTCTGAGTTTTAGACAATGTTTTAGAAAAGTAACCGAGAGGTTTTAGTTGGTTATCTTTATCGAATTGGGCTAGACATCCACCAATGGCATTATTTGAGGCGTCAGTCATTAAAATGAAATCCTTATTGTAGTCAGGGTGAGCTAAGGTCTGAACATTGTCAAGAGTCGTTTTTAATTTAGTAAATGATTCTTCGCACGAATCAGTCCAGATAAAGGGCTTGTCTTTTCGCAACAATTCATACAATGGATTTGCTAATTTACTAAAGTAAGGTATGAATTTTCTAAAGAAATTCATGATTCCTAGGAATCGTTGTAAAGTACTGACGTCCGTTGGTCGAGGACAATCTTTTAATTTAAGGCTGTTTTTACAACTAATCCCTTGTTTTGATATTTTGTGACCCAAATAAGTAATTTCTTTCTGAAGGAAAGAACACTTTTCGAGTTTCACTGTTAAGTTTGCTTTTATGAGTCGATCTAATACTCGTCTTAAGTCATCTAAATGAGTCTTTTCGTCTTTAGAAAATATGCATAAGTCGTCTAAGTAACAAAATGCAAATACTCCTAAATAACCGTGCATAACTCCGGCCATTAAAGATTGGAATACTGCGGGTGAGTTTTTTAAACCAAACGGAAGTTTGGAGAATTCGAATTTCTCCGATCCTACCGTAAAAGCTGTTAGGGGTTTTGATTTTTCTTCCAATTCCACTTGTAGAAAAGCTTGTTTTAAATCAAGAGTTGTAAAGATGTTTGCTCTACCTAGAGAATTTAGAATGTCCGATATTCGAGGAAGTGGGTAATCGTTAATTTCAATTTCAGAATTTAGTCTACGAAAATCTAGGCATACTCTGATTGAATTATCGGGTTTTCGTACGCAAAGAACGGGTGAGTTGTAGGGGCTATAACTGGGTCTAATTACATTTTCGGTTCGTAATTTCCTTATTTCGTCATGAAGGAGACTTTTGTACTTATGCGGTACTTGATATGGAGGTACATTTACGATGGTTTTTGGATTCCGTAATTTTAATTCGTATTTAACTGCGGTGGTAGTACCAATTTTCTCATTTTTCTTGGCAAGAACTAAACGATATTCGTTTAGCAGTTCCAATAACTGATTCTTAACATCGTCAGAAATTTCGGTACCGACGTCGATATCTGTTAATGTGATAGGTCCGACACGTTCGTTCGTACAAACAGTTGAATTTTCAAGATTATCATTATCTAGATTATTCCCCTGCGAATTATTGGTAGCAGCCTCCCCAATAACTCTATCATGCGTGCATGCTTTCGTACTCTCATTCATGCTATCCCTGTCACTCATACTCATTCTCTCAGTGTGGCACATACCTACATTTCTAGAGATTGACTCAGAGCTTAATTGCCTATTGTTAATCGTTTTGTTTTGATTTCTCACTGAGAAGCTATTTACCTTGCAGTTCTCAGTGTTTGTAGATTCTTTACTAGCTTTACTTACCTTAGTAAAGACTTTACTAATTTTATTAAAAACATTACTAGCATTATTGTTTTTAATTAAAACTTTTTTTTCAATTTCAGATTCATTTTGAACCTCTTCATTTATTATACATATTTCGTGTTCCACACGATTTCTTTCATTCTTATCTTCACAGGAACAAAAATTGTCGTAAATAGAATTTTTCTCGGAAATGGTTTCTCTTGCATTTTTATTTCCTGCCAAAGAATTTCGCAAAGAAACATTCTCTAACTCCAACTTGTTCCTAATTGAGTTATCAGTGCTTATACTAGCATTTCTATTCAATTCATTTATTAAGTTGTCGCACATTATATGATAACTCTGTATTTCTGCTTTTTCGCATGTTGATAGGATATAACCCTCTGGGATGTATATATTTTCATCAGTCACATTTATTATACACAAAGGAATGTTTTGACCTTTTTCAGTCACATTTATTAAAGATTCAGATATCATTAGGCCATTAGATAAATTCTTCTTTGATACCATATATTCACCTAGGTCATTTACTTTAAGGTATCCCAAAATAATAGTTATACATTGTGGTGGGATATTTATTTCTGAAATAGCATGAATATTATATTTCATACTTTTGTTTGATTCAATCACTTTGGATTTATTTTTCTTCTTTTTTCGTTTATTTCTATCAACTTGAAATTCTGCTAGGAAATTGTCACTTTCATGGAGATTTATATTAGTTTTATTAGATTCAAGAAAAGGTATGTTTGTGCCTTGAAAGGTCACTGACTTCTCTTTATAATTTATCTCCGCGTTACTCATATGCAATATATCATTTCCTAAAATTGCATCTGCGCTAAACTGTAATTTTTCTATAACTAGAGCTTGTACGCAAATTTCTTCACTTGCTACATTAAATTGAAAAGAAGTTTCTCCTATAATTGGACATTTTCCTCCTATTCCTCTCACTGTTATTTTTGAATTCGTTATTATCGCTTTAGGATCTATCTTTTTAAGATATTCGTGTTTAACTATAGTCTTATCACTACCAGTATCTATCATACAGATAAATGGCTTATTGTTTACATTTAAAGTTATATGAGGTTTTGTTTTAGCATTAGTATTAGCGTTATATATCAATTTATTATTACGTATAATAAAGCTTCGGTTCTCTATATTATCTTCAGGTGCATAATTAACACAAATATTTGTTTCTTTTAGAATGGATTCATTGGATTTTTCTTTTAGCAGGTCATTTGATGCAAGAGAATTCATTTCTGATTCAAGTTCATTTGTATTGATTTGTAATTCATTTTCATATCTACTACTATTCAACTTATTCTCATAATCAACATTATTCGTATTTGATATTTTTGTTCCTGTGAACTCTTTTCATTCTTGTTTCTTCTCACTCGTTTTCTCCTCTTTCTCACTCTTACTCACTGCATTCGTGCAAAACTTACTAAAATGTTTGTCACTTCCGCAATGTTGGCACTTTGGTTTGGTCGGCCTGTAATTTGGTGTTTCGAAAGACCTACTAGAAGTTTTCGTCGCGTTTCCTCTGTATCTAACGCCGAAATTGTTGCGCTTTTCCGGTTTGACGTCATCGTAATGATCCGGCATGTAACCTGATGGGTTTTGTTGCAAGAATGGTCGGTAATTGTTCCGATAAGAGCCTGATGGGCTGGATGAAATGTTTCTTCCTGCATAATTGTTATCGTGAACGTAACCAAAGGTTGAAGAATGGTATCTATTTTGCGGATTGCTGTTACTATGATTACCTTGGAGGTAATGACTTCCTTTCGTGTGTGAGTTGTTGTATCCTCGATGCATTCCGTAAGAATTGTTTGGTGAGTTTCCTACGAAGTTGTTCGGGTGATTCCCGCCTCTTTTCCACGCGTGGTTTTGTCTTCGCGTTCTAGTGTTTTGGTTGCTCGCGTTAGATACGACGTAAGCTTCAGTGTTTTCGTTTTCTAAAAGTTCGTAGCTTTCTTCGGGTATTAGTTCTTGCGGTTCTTCATCTAACAGGGTTTCGTTTACTGGGTACGCTTCTATGTTTTCGTGTGAAGGCATCTTTTTAGAGTTAACGGCTTGTTCTTCACTGCGTAAGCATTGAACATGAGAAGGTGTTTGATTTATCGCGTCAGTAAATTGCTTACAGCTGTCAGCAAAAGTTCGAGTCTGATCAAAAGCAAATGCTTTCTTGTAAACCGAAGTGGTCAGCTTGGAACCCCAAAAAATAGTGAAACAAAATTCTCGAAGTACGTCCAAAGTGTACTTATTTACTTTCTCGGTTTTTACCTGTTCTGTATCATCATTATTTATCGTTGGCGTAGCAACAGGATTTTGTTTAAAGAAATATTCGAAAACTTTCTCTGCGGTGCCATGATAATTCCATACGCATTGTGTTAGCAAGTTACGGTCGGTTATTTTGGTGTTCACTTCAGCTAATAGAGTATCTATACAGTCATAGATGCTCTTTTCTTGACTCGTTGCGTAATGCGATTGTAGATGATCTACTACTTGGGCGTAGGTGCGCTCTTTAAATGAAGGGTGCGTTTTTATTGATGATATCAATGCGCTGAAATCGCCTACGTTTTTGTCTGATAAAACAGATAAAAAGTTTATGCGTTCTTGATCCGTTGTTATATTTTGTGTGTTCATTAAAGCTTCAGCCTCTTTTATGAAATCAGAGAAAGAGCTTTGTTGGACGAAGAACCTATCGTGGCGTCGTCTCCTACCGGCGAATTTTGGAAGCGTGGTCTCGGTTAACATCGTGGTTAATTTATTTGCATTTACAGGAGGCGGTGGTTGGTGTGCTTGATTAATCTGCGCAAGTAAGTTTTGGAATTGGTCATCGGTCATTTGAACGGGTGCTCCCATGTCGGCGGTTACGTTTGTGGTTACCTTTTTCCGTGAGTTTTTTTTAGGGTTACGGTGGTTTTGAATGCGCGGTCTCGTTATTCGGCCACTCCTTAATAGTATAGGGTCACTGTTTATATATTCAGTATTGTTGTCGCTATCATTTGGGTCAGTTCTTTCACTCATGAAATGGTCAAAAGAATAGTCAGATTATATATTAACGTTGGTCAATATCAAAATTTAAGTCAAGTTGACACTGAACAAAAGTCAAAATAATTTATATAATGAGTAAAGTATAAATTATTAATCCAGAAATCAAAATCATATATCATATACACTAAAATAAAATGATTAAATCAATAGAATATATACACAGATTATTTGTTTATTGTTTTTGTCTTTTCATCAAATCAACTTATTTAAATCACTGTTTATTCAAATAGAAATTGTCACTTGTATCACCACTTATATCTATAATATATCTAATCAAGAGCTCCTAATGAAGAACCTTACACTAGTAATAATCAAAGAGAAATGTCATGGGATTGTTTTATTATTCGTCATCAATAATTGTACTTACAAAGACCCCTGGTTGTGTATGTTTAGGATTTGTGTCTGCGTTCGTGTTGGATTAGTGTATTTCTGCTCTCAACAACCATCAAGAATTTGATGTTTCTTCAGGAGGTGTTTCTGCTCTCTCCAACCATCAATTTTTATTTTTTTTTTAATTGATGTATCTTCAGGTAGTAGTGGGTTGACAGATCACAGTCAATAACAGCTAGGTCAGATGTGTTTTGCTGTGGTGATTGCGCATTCAGATTGTTTAGGTTTAATCTGATGTTTCAGCAAACAATGGTTTCTCACCGGCGACTCTTGAGTCGTTTTTGTTGATGCTTTGCTGTGGGAATTTTCCACTGATTTATCTGATTAGCTCTTGAGTTCATACCACAATTGGCTGTTGTCAACTGGGTTTTTCTTCTTCGAAGAATTTGCACACTTCGATGAATTGCGATGAATTAGCTTAGTTGTTTCAATATCAATGATATATCATTAGTTTCTCACTTTATGAACTCAGGATCACTGTTCGTTTTGAAATATTTTATCACTTTCTTTCAATTATCACTAGCAGTAATATTTTAACACTATTTATTTAACACTTCATTTATCTACTTTTTACACTCGATGTATTTCACCGAACTATTTATTCTTATAGTTTGTTCTCTTACGAAATTGAAAATGTAAATATTCCGTAATCATATATTTTACGAGGTATCGTTAATAGCAGGGTGCACTGTGTTTTTGCACTATGTATCACTGTGAGTCATTCACTCACTACATTGCCTCGCTGTATTGTTTGATCAAATATTAATATCTTTGTGTCTTGATATTTCTGATCAAAAGGTTTGGCAGATCGCAAGATCTTTCTTGAAGGCCAAGCGAAATTTACTTAGGATGGTTCTCACGAACCTTCTTGCACCTGTTCGATTTCGTCCACTCGTGTCCACTCTCTTGCTCTATCCCTTGTCTTCTATCCGTGTGAACTCGTTTTTTTTACGTTCGTGTTCACTAATTTAGTGTTCTACTTTAACACTGAAATTAATGTGCAATATTCATTCGCACTTTTCAATCAATTATTTTATGTTAAGTTTGTATCACTGAATATTTTGATTATGAAGATTATGAATTATCACTTCACTCAATTTTTTCACTTCTTCATATCACTTTCTCCCTTTTTTTCTGTTTTTTTTGACGTCAGGTTTATATCACTGATTTTTCGTCAAAAACTTTGCACGTTGGGCGCCAGATGTCGCTACCTCTAGTTACGTAAGAGTTTAAATCTGATTAAATAATATAATAGGGTTTAAACAGGGTTCATTGAAATAGTTAGGGAGTTTTATTAGTTTATTAATTATCTTACGATACAGATTAAGGTAGCTTACATATTAAGGGATAGATAGGGTATAGAGTAGGGATCCATATCATTAGACATGATAGGAGTCCCAATGGGAGAGTGGGTATTAACACGAGCCAATGTATATCTCCAACTGAGTCTGTGAGCGGAGCGGTTGCTCTATATAAGTCTCATAACTACAGGGTGTGACTACAGGTCCTTATGGGATTATGGGATGGTTAAAGGTCATTTATAGTCGGTGGCGAAAGTATGCGCTCTAGGACTGCCCGTTATCTAGTTCTAAAAGTTTCGAAATAATAATAAGATATTTAACTCTCCTGCTCCACCTCTTCATTTCTCATTCGTAATCTCATTTTCCAGGTCGTTTAGCTTTGCTTGTCAATAATTTTTCGTTACATCGATTTAAATTCCACTCGCGGCTTAACGAGAGAATTTTAGCGGGAAAGAGGTTACTATACTTATTTCACGATACTTATAGCCAAAGATGTGTTACTATACTTATGTTACGTTACTTATAGCCAGAGATGTGTTACTATACTTAAGTTACGTTACTTATAGCCAGAGATGTGTTACTATACTTATGTTACGTTACTTATAGCCAGAGATGTGTTACTATACTTATGTTACGTTACTTATAGCCAGAGATGTGTTACTATACTTAAGTTACGTTACTTATAGCCAGAGATGTGTTACTATACTTATGTTACGTTACTTATAGCCAGAGATGTGTTACTATACTTATGTTACGTTACTTATAGCCAGAGATGTGTTACTATACTTAAGTTACGTTACTTATATCCAGAGATGTGTTACTATACTTATGTTACGTTACTTATAGCCAGAGATGTGTTACTATACTTAAGTTACGTTACTTATAGCCAAAGATGTGTTACTATACTTATGTTACGTTACTTATAGCCAGAGATGTGTTACTATACTTATGTTACGTTACTTATAGCCAAAGATGTGTTACTATACTTATATGACGTTACTTATAGCCAGAGATGCGTTACTATACTTATATGACGTTACTTATAGCCAGAGATGTGTTACTATACTTATATCACGTTACTTATAGCCAAATATGTGTTGCATAACTTCATAGTTGGTGTTACGCTTTACATATGTTCTATTGGGTATAAATCTCTTAACAATATGGAACGGAAGGTAAAACTTTTTCAAACATAGAAATATATTCAATGCGAAATATTTTGTTCTTGTAAAAACTAGACAAAGTATCAATAAATATTTATTACACATATTAATGTGTTAACTGAAATTGAATATGTATCATAATGTGCTATCCTTCTTTTTACTCACTTATTAACGTATTATATTTAATTGTTATTATTATTTTAGCATCTAGTACTTTACATAACTGCATTCCTAAGTGAGAGATCTCATTGCTGCAATTCCAGGCCGTATCATTCTATGGAATATTCCCGGTGCATTCCTGACTGCTAGGAATGATAGCTCCTTAGTGTTGGGAATTAACTATCCCCATCACTCTATTCTCACCCTTATTGCACTGATGCATAAGGTCTACTTTGGCTAAGAGATTATAATGTATTGCATTCAATTCACATCATCACCAGCAAACTATGACCAATTCAGAGTTTGTGTAATTAATATAATGTTCATTATGGCTAATAGAAAAGCATTTATCTTATTCATGATACATATTATAAATAGCTAGGGTAGGTTCTTAATTATCGGTCAGTTCAACATTTTCGGACACGTAAGAAAAAAGATATAATAATAGTTATTATTTTTTTTTTTTTATTGCTGGTATCATGGACACCAATAAAAATAGAAATTTATTAATTATTATTATATCGTTTCTTCCCACGTTTCCGAAGATATAGAACTGACCGATAATTAAGAACTTACACTATATGCATGTTTTTATAATTTTGAATACAACTCTGATTTTAAAATTTGATTCAAGTTTTATTTGAAGTTACAATAAATAGTTTAAATGTTTTTGTTGAATAATTAAAAATATATATCGAATACATACAGTAAATGAATCATTGTATTAACTAATTAAAAATTTATATCATATATAGCTACATTGTGAATGTTTTTATTAATTAATTAATTATTTATTTGAAATATACAGCGTTTCTTTCTAACTTTACCATGATAAATCTTTCTCAAATTTCTTTACAGAGTGTGCTGTAACTTCAGTTATTCTCAATTTTTCTATAATATCAACTCTAACCAAGTCTACGGGCACAATAAAAAACAAGACAGAATCTTTTCTATTATTGCTAACAAATAACTACGCTAGAAAAAATTGACTAAATATATAAATAAATCAATTGAGTCTTAGTAATTATATATCTCTTTGGAAATATAAATAAGAATTTTATTACTTATACTATTTATGATGTATTCTATTTTGCCTAATATTATGTATTTTTTTTACAGGTAAGTCACCTGTTGCAAATGGGTACAAAGTGTGAGTAATTAATTAATTTTATCACCTGTGTAACCATGTCCATTTATTATTATTTAATCCAATACATTACTTTATTTTACCCTAGTAATAAATCAAGTCTATTTCTTATGATAATAATTATATTGCTTATTATAACGAAATAATAATTTAGTAGATAGTTGAGTCAGCTTATATTTTTGGGTGAGTTCCAAGCTATCAGACGGTTTTATATGTTCGATAATATATATATACGAAAAAAGTTATAATTTAAAAAGATATTGTGTTATAAATTAAATAATTATAAAAAAAAATGATAATTGAATAAAAAAAATTCAAATTAATTAATCTAAATAAAAATAATTAAATTTTATGATCGAAAATGTGGAACTGTCCGATTACTTTGAATATACCTTAACTAAGCTTTTAGAATTGCCATTTATTAAATTTTACATATGTGACAATGTTATAATGTTCATTTGATAAACTCTTATAGGTTTCAATTTCTAGAACCTCTTCATTTTCCTCTTCCATTCAAGTGCGCTGCACATTCCATTTTGTCATAAACTGCATTCACCCAATAGCTTTTCTGCACCCATGAGCACTATTATCGAATCTATGATAGGTGACTTTGTTCATGAAGTCAATGGTATATAACAGATTATTTACATTTTCTTTCACCAAATGTTAAACTATGTGCTAAACCTGAGGGGAACATTATGGTGGGGTTATAGGAGATTCAGTAGGGGCTTTTCCCCACCATGATTTATATTCTAGATCTTTCAATTCGCATTCAATTCATTTCAGTAAGGATAAGTTACGAATTATCGATCGGTTTCACTTCTTCGGTCAAATACGAAAACGATAAAATAATTATTATATTATTTTTAATTAGTACCTGCAGTAACCCTTCATACCAACTGAAATAAAAATTAAATAATGATTTTATCATTTTTTTCTTGCATGACCGAAGATGTGAAACTGACTGCTAATTTGTATGTTTTTTAAGTTATCATTTTCCATTAAAAATCCCTAGTTAAAATAACTCTCTATTTCGTATTAATAAGACCTCATGTCTTCTTTGGTGAACAACTAACGATTTGGCAATCTAGTTATACCCCCTAGACATTTACTCAATGGGGGTGGGGGTGGTGGAAGTGGAGAGATATAGTTACGAATTATCGGTCAGTTTCCTATCTTCGGTTATAAAAGATAAAACGATTTATTCATTGTTTCTTAATTTTAATTAGTATCCAATGAAATCTGCAGGTATCATGGATACTAATTGAAGTGAATATAAAATAATTAATATTATATCTTTTCCTATTTGTCCAAAGATGTGGAACTGATCAATAATTCGTAACTTACCCTATGTATAAAACAGTTAAAACAGTCCTCTTCTTTGAAGATTTCATTCTTCTTATTTTTAATGGATATATATTGTCTTTCTAAATAAAAAAATGCTTGCTCATCACATAAATATTTACATTATTATTACAGTTCTGTACCTAATTTCTTATATATTTTACATATTTACTTTTGCTCGTTAGCTGAAGGAAACACATTGAAACAATTATCTAATTCATCACATAAATTTACGCCAATCTAACAACAATAGTTTGACTCTGGCAAGATACACAATAAGTTGTACAAGTTCTAGGCCGTCAAAGACTTTCCGTCGATGTAATTTGTATGTCTTCGCACTGTTTTTTGCCGCCATTCTTCTCGAAGACAGAAAATTCTTCCGTCTCTGCCTTTTCTCGAGTTTTCGGTTTGCGCGAAACTTCCAATCCTTAATTTTTTGCCGAGGATTTTTTGGTCAATGTGTCGGTAACAGTTTGGGGATTGGGGTTAGATGGGGAAGAGATTGGGGTTTGATGGGGAAAGATTGGGGTTAGATGGGGAAAGATTGGGGTTAGATGGGGAAAGATTGGGGTTAGATGGGGAAGAGATTGGGGTTAGATGGGGAAGAGATTGGGGTTAGATAGGGAAGAGATTGGGGTTAGATGAGGAAGAGATTTGCGTTAGATGGGGAAGAGATTGGGGTTAGATAGGGAAGAGATTGGGGTTAGATGGGGAAGAGATTGGGGTTAGATAGGGAAGAGATTGGGGTTAGATGGGGAAGAGATTGGGGTTAGATGGGGAAGATGTTATGGTGATACAGCATGTGAGCTTATATTGTATAGTTATGCGTAGTACATAATAGGTAGTGTACTTCTGTAGCAGACTGTACTCTGAGTGAGCAACCTCATCCAGCTCAACCCTTCCCCACCACCCATGTGGGTGAGAGACCCGTACCCTCTAAGGCAGTGGTATACAGTATGGTTTACAATCCAGGATTGTACATATCCAGGTGGTGCGTGGGACTGCTATTATATTTTACTTATAACTTTAAAAGTTCGGATGTTGCTGTTAACATCTCGCATAACATACATGAAGTGTACCTGAACTTTTCCAACATCAAAGTAACCAAATGGGTATACTATCAATCTATTTCAATGCAATACAATGCTCAGGGGATGCGTTGAGAAGAGCAAGGGGTGTGCGAGAAAAATACTTTAAGAACAACTGCTTTAAGGGAAAGCATTTATACCCTGGCTTCAGAAACATTCGGACACGTCTTGTTCTTGTTCCTTTCATCTATTTATAATATAACCAGAGAAGTAAATTATCAGTGACAAATTATAGATCACGTAATACCAAATTAGCCGTAGGGTAAGCTCTTAATTATCGGTCAGGTCCACATTTTCGGACCAAATATAATAAAATTGTAATATTAATTAGTACCTATATAATTTTTTCTTACGTGTCCGAAAATGTGGACCTGACCGATAATTGAGAATTTGCCCTGTGGGGTATTAATCACTCATATCATCGGACGACAACCAAAACTTGGGTACATAACCAAGGTTGATGATATTGACAGAGGACTAGCTATAGGTTCTATTTAATTAAGTAGGTTTTATTATCCATTGTCATTTACTTACTTCAATAGCTGGATTTTTAATTTAGTATTAAGGTTAATAATTGTTTCGATAAAATCCTTTTTTTTATTTATATTAATTCATTTTAGCACTATTTTAATATTGCGTCTCACAATTAATGTCAGATAACAATAATCAGTAATGAATAAATTAATATTCAGTCCATTTTCTTGTCTATCTCCAACTTAAAAAGGCATTGAGATGAGAGAAAATAAAAATAAAAGCTGAAATAATAATTTTCGAAAAAGTAAATGGTAAAAAGTGCCTAAATGGTGAATCGAAATCATAATTAAATCTTAATCCAAAATAGGTAACTTGCACTATGTGAAAAAGATGAAATCGCAGCAGATTGGGGTTATATAAGGAAGATATTGGGGTTATATAAGGAAGAGATTAGGGTTATATAAGGAAGAGATTAGGGTTATATAAGGAAGATATTGGGGTTATATAAGGAAGATATTGGGGTTATATAAGGAAGATATTTGGGTTATATAAGGAAGATATTGGGGTTATATAAGGAAGAGATTGGGGTTATATAAGGAAGATATTGGGGTTATATAAGGAAGAGATTGGGGTTATATAAGGAAGAGATTAGGGTTATATAAGGAAGATATTGGGGTTATATAAGGAATATATTGGGGTTATATAAGGAAGAGATTGGGGTTATATAAGGAAGATATTGGGGTTATATAAGGAAGAGATTGGGGTTATATGAGGAAGAGATTGGGGTTATATAAGGAAGATATTGGGGTTATATAAGGAAGAGATTGGGGTTATATAAGGAAGAGATTAGGGTTATATAAGGAAGATATTGGGGTTATATAAGGAAGATATTGGGGTTATATAAGGAAGATATTGGGGTTATATAAGGAAGAGATTGGGGTTATATAAGGAAGAGATTGGGGTTATATAAGGAAGATTTTGGGGTTATATAAGGAAGAGATTGGGGTTATATTAGAAAGAGATTAGAGTTATATTGAGAAAGCAATTCATTCTTTTCTGTCAGACTCCTCATGCTATTCTCTCTGTAATTAGAGTGTCACGCTACCCCTCACACCTCTCTTCTATGTACCATCAAACTGAAAGTAGCACCAAGTGTCCATTAGGTGCCAGTGTTGAAGAAGAGGGCAAATACAGTCTAAGGTAAGCTGTTTGGAGAGACTCTTACGAGGTAACAACCACACGGAAAATGTACCTAATTGTTAAACTGTCTTCCTATGGTTAGAGAAAAGAGTCACTGTGATGATGTACTATCAGAGAAAAGAGTGACTGTGATGATGTACTATCAGAGAAAAGAGTCACTGTGATGATGTACTATCAGAGAAAAGAGTCACTGTGATGATGTACTATCAGAGAAAAGAGTCACTGTGATGATGTACTATCAGTAAAAAGAGTCACTGTGATGGTGTACTATCAGAGAAAAGAGTCACTGCGATGATGTACTATCAGAGAAAAGAGTCACTGTGATGATGTACTATCAGAGAAAAGAGTCACTGTGATGATGTACTATCAGAGAAAAGAGTCACTGTGATAATGTACTATCAGAGAAAAGAGTCACTTTGATGATGTACTACCAGAGAGAAGAGTCACTGTGATGATGTACTATCAGAGAAAAGAGTTACTGTGATGATGTACTGTCGGAGAAAAGAGTCACTGTGATGATGTACTATCAGAGAAAAGAGTCACTGTGATGATGTACTATCAGAGAAGAAGTCACTGTGATGATGTACTATCAGAGAAAAGAGTCACTGTGATGATGTACTATCAGAGAAAAGAGTCACTGTGATGATGTACTATCAGAGAAAAAAGTCACTGTGATGATGTACTATCAGTGAAAAGAATCACTGTGATGATGTACTATCAGAGAAAAGAGTCACTGTGATGATGTACTATCAGGGAAAAGAGTCACTGTGATGATGTACTATCAGAGAAAAGAGTCACTGTGATGATGTACTATCAGTGAAAAGAGTCACTGTGATGATGTACTATCAGAGAAAAGAGTCACTGTGATTATGTACTATCAGAGAAAAGAGTCACTGTGGTGATGTACTATCAGAGAAAAAAGTCACTATGATGATGTATTATCAGAGAAAAGAGTCACTGTGATGATGTACTATCAGAGAAGAAGTCACTGTGATGATGTACTATCAGAGAAAAGAGTCACTGTGATGATGTACTATCAGAGAAAAGAGTCACTGTGGTGATGTACTATCAGAGAAAAGAGTCATTGTGATGTACTATCAGAGAAAAGAGTCACTGTGGTGATGTACTATCAGAGAAAAGAGTCACTGTGGTGATGTACTATCAGAGAAAAGAGTCACTGTGATGATGTACTATCAGAGAAAAGAGTAATTGTGATGTACTATCAGAGAAATGTAACTGTGATGATGCTAGTTCACAAATTGCAGTTTTCTAATTTTTTGTTATTTTTAAATATTTGAAATTTGTCGTAGTGAACTTAGATTACATTTTGAACACCTACAAGTATTACAATTATTAAAGTTTATTTTTGTTAATGTTAAATTACTAAACCTTGAAAATGTCACTTAATAGTAAATAGTACACTTTTCGTTGACTCTACGCTATTTATTCTGAAACTAATTACAACTACAAAATAATTGAAAATAAAATACTAAGGTTTGGCTCATTATTCATCTCCTATGCGGTTCTATAGAATTAATTAGTTACTCTATTAGTTCTTAATTTAAATTCCAATTAGTTATATTTAACAATTTATAATTAAATATAACAATTTTTAACGACTATTGAATTAATTCATTCATTACAATATTATAATGATTTTTGAACAGTTTATTTCATCTTGTTTCCAAGTCATTTGTTATCTCTCAAGGACGAGTGAAATTAGTTTAAATGCGTTTATGATATTCTCTCGGACTAAATTAATTATTCATCATTCGATTCGAAATATTCGTAATTAGTGTTTTAATTAAATTCTCTTCCACTGCCTAGAGACGAACAATTGAAATGTCTGTTAAAACAAACACTTGCTAGTTTATATTATATTCAATTTGTTTGTTTATTTACAGTATGTAAGTATGTTGCTTACGAAGTTGTCTTCATCACTGAGATTTGAATCTAGTTAGTAGAATACAATTGGGATAACGTTATTCTGGTATTAATTGAATTATTCTTCTATTAAGAATTTGTATTCGGTAAAAATTAGTTATTTAATATTAAATAGGATAAATTTTATATGGTAAATCGAATGTAAATTTGCACTAAAATGATCAAAAAACTCTTTTCCTTTATATTTAGAAATATATTCACTGATTATATGTTTGTTTTCTATATTATTATTTGGTATATATACCCTCCTTTAGGACAGTAAATATGACTGGTATCGGCAATTAGAATTTACTGCTTGAGAAGAGAGTCTAGACTCCGCATGATATTAATTTCACAAATCACAGTTTTCTAATTTCCTATTATTTTCAAATCCTACAAATATGTTGCGGTATACACAGATCAATTATAAAATATTTACAAGCTGTAAATTTAATAATTTTTATTTTTTGGAAATGTGAAATTAAAAAATTATGAACAGTTAATTTCGAATTCACTCTTCATTGACTGTACATGGTATGTATGTACAGTATGTAACTTATGGCATCTGATGATATCCGGCGGATTTGCCCGAAGCGAAGTTACCGAAACCAAATTTACCGAAAACTAATTCTCCGATCTGGATTCTCCGAATACGAATTTGCCAAAAATTTATTCGCCGAAGTGAGGATTTGCTGAAAGATAAATTTTCCAAAAGACGTATTTGTAACAAAGTGTAAAATTACATAAGAGTTACAGAAATGATACGAAACAATTAAATCAAAACCCTTAGCAACACGAAATGATCCTTTTATCTGTCTCTTCGTTATTCATTGTATCATAGTCCATTAACACTCATCGTTTATAAGGATATTCATTTGTAAAATCAGAAAATTAATTATTGGTTCAGTAAATGTTAAAATAAATGATGAATATATCTGGTAAAGGATCTATCTATCACTCAGACCGATCACTCACAAATGGTAGATAGGTACTTTTCCCTATTTCCTCTTCTATATTGTACTCATTTCGTTCTAATTTACTCCGTTTATTTAAACTTAATATAAAAGTTGACTGATAATTGAGTCACCAGTGCTTTGTCCAATTTATGTCATATTTGATAAGTGAACTGTACTCACGGAGTAGCTTTTCTGCATCCATGAGCTTTATTACCGACTGGTGGTTTTTAACTTTGTTAATGGAGCCACTTTCCTTTCTGACTGCTTCTTCCAGTCCCTTGTACTTGATTCATTTTCTACGTTAGAGAAATTGCCCTTTTGACAATATCCCGTTATGAATTAATCATAAAACAGCTTTTCTGCATCCATGAGCATTGTCACGCTTTGCTAGTCGGCGATGTTTGTTAAATTGGCCACTTTCATTTAAGCCATTTTCACAAAGTTCTTTGTATTTTTTTCCTTGAGCGATTCCTCTGCCCGAAAGCAGTATTAACCCCCAGTAAATTAATGAGCCAATGGAAGACTGATGGTAGGCAGTAATTATCCTAACATCGTCTCTTCGCTTGCAATGTTTATAGAGTGGGTCTTTATTAAATTGTCTGGATGGTATAAATGAAGTCTCTGGTGGCACATACAAAGTGTACGGGGAAATAACATAGTGCACTTTATTACGAGTAACACTGTTACATGGCAATAGAGTTATTATGCTGTTACATGGCAATAGTGTTATATTGTCTTGTTAGAGAATGTAGGTACGTAGAAGATTAAATGGATGCCATCAAAACCTGAGGTGTAAATGGTGAAACTGTTCTAAGAATAAAATTTCTATGATTGGTGAATAATTAGAATATAATTACATTAATGTGAATAGTTTAGTTGATTTATATGATATAAAAGCTAACTGTAGCAGTGTATTAATTAATAACAAATAACTATTTATCCATTATTACTCAAATAAACTCATTTACTATTCTCTATATTAAACCTCTTTGCTTTAATATCTCAGTGAAAAGTGCAAATTATTTAGAATCTGTTTGATGAAACGTAATCCCCAAAGTAACGGAGTATATTCCCTGCTGATTATTCCGGGGATATATAGCAAGGGATTAACTGTAGCTTTGAGAAAGTAAATGGACAAAAGCTGCTGTGGAATATTAATAATCTGAGACTAGAAATGAACACCGGGGTAGAGAGAGCACGCATTACAGTGAAACCTGTTAAATGGAGTCATTTATACCACGTCATCTGGGTGGTCATGAAAGACTGACTGAGGAGTTTGAACTCGACAAACCGAATTCATTCAATATAATAACACTATTTCCATCAATCTTGGGTGTATAAAATTTTGCCCAGTACATTAATATAATAAAAGCTATTAACTGACAAAAAATCGTATAATTCGAGCCGTTGGTTTCCTGCATACCAATGTGTAAAGAATCAGTTCAATTACGATTAATTATTTTATTGTGTGGTTCACTGTAGGGTAAGTTACGAATTATTGGCTAGTTTCAAATTTTCGGTCATATAGGAAATAATATATAATTCAACATTTTGACGCGTTATTTTAATATAGATTATGTAACCGAAAATATAAACTTTACGATAATTCATGACATACCCAAAAGTAAACTACACATTGAAATAATTGAACTTTCATTACCCAAGTTACTTGGAAAAATTGTAATACTAATGTAATTAGATATTTTAAACATGGTTAGGTAACTTAATTCCATATTAGAAAGTTTTAAGCATGTACGATCAATTATTTAAGCCGATTTTCATTATTTTTACTCAACAGTTTCAGTTTCTACAACATAATAAAAGCTTTTCGTCTTTACTTTATAAATATATTTCACAGTTAAAGGTTATTAGCACGAAGTAGCTTTTCTGCATCACATTAATCATCAAACATCAGAAACAAAAGCAAACTCCCACTTCCAATATGACTTCTTCATGATAGTCTCTTGTAATTAAATTCAATAAGGTTTTAAGTTACTGAATTTAAATTCAAGATTCAATTTAATTAATAAATGTAAAGCTGATTAAGTTGATACGTTAATTTTAAAAAACTTTAAAAAATATATGAAATACATATGATAAAATTATAATGAATTCATTAAAACATAAACTATAAAATTTAATCAACATTTGTTAAGACGAAGAATTAATACTTTAATTTAAATAAGGTATAACGCTATGTATTGGTTCATTAAAAACTTAAATATTCCAAGTCAATATCTGCTTTGTAAATGGGGTCACTGCCCCAATACCGACACTTCTTTAATATCGTTCATATCGTTTGGATAAAGCTCGATAAGATCTGTGTGTTGACTTTAATTTCTTCTACTAAAGACCTTCTGAATTAATTATTGACGAGATATTGTAATGCTAAGATGGAGGAGAAACTAATGCAGTTATTTCTTTCTTATATCTCTATATTCGTTTACGATATTTAAGACATTCGATCTTATTTTAGATAAATTATTTGAATAATTATTGCTTTAAATATTAGAAAAAATGTATATAATTTAATCGATTTATTTTTTTGAGTTGGTAACAGATTTGTATTTATTTACTATCAGAGACAAAAAAAAATAGTCTCCACATGATGTTGATTTCTCAAATCACAGTTTTCTAATTTCCTATTATTTTCAAATCTTACAAATTTGCCATCGTGTACCCAGACCAATTTTAAAATATCTACAAGCATTATCATTAGTTAGGTTCATTTTTGGAAATGTGAAATTAGTAAACTGTTAAAACTCATTTTGAATACAGTTTCCTTTGACATTGGATAAAATAATTGTCCATTTATTCTAAACTCCAACATTAAACTTGCCAAGATAAATTGCATGGCCAATGCATTTGTGATGACTATCAGAGTGAATAAATATCCTCTCCAAATCACCATTGCTGCTTATTGAATGTACCCAGAGACAAATCTATCTTCCAATGGAAACTAGGAGGTTATTCCGCTTCACTTAAGTTCAGATCCGAACTACAGCTACGATTTACATAATCCAAATAAGAGTACAGGCTTTCACATCTCAACTGTCTGAAGACTGACTGTACAGACTCCTGATCTGGAACAGAGGACAACTCAGGCTGTAGTTTGGGATGTTTCAGACCACTCTTTCAGTCCTCATATCGAACTTAGGTTTTGGTTTTACTTTTTGGATATTATTTTTAACAGATTTACCATCCTCATTTTTGGATACCTGGCTTTGAAATTTTAAAAATGATAGTTTTATTTCAAACACCCTGCCATGTTGAAAAGTTAATAATATTTACAACAACTATAACAGCCATCACGATAGGTATAGTACTTTATTGTAAGAACATCAATTTCGGACTCCATGCCTGAAATGTTTCTCAAAACTGACGAAAGATGATAAATTGTACAAGCGCTCTATTTGTGATAAATTAATATTGGATATTCATCCAATCATTTATCATCTCAGTAGCCTATTTATCATCTAATATAATCGCCCACCGAAAACCAACGAATATAATTTCAAGCTGGTCCATCTGTTAATATGATGGCAGAGTTGAAGTCATGATCAAAGAACTAAGGTGGTGTTTGTTAGGTTTCTCATTAGCGAAACTTATCAACCCTTTAAAGGCTACCTGGCCCTTCTATAACATCCTTACCCTGTCTATTCACCAACATAATGCATTTAATATCCGGTGGTTGATGAGATATCATATCTACAGGACAGTCTCTTCTATTATTACACTGCGTCGTGTACCCAGACCAATCTTTGACACAAGTGGCTTCTTTGACACAAGTGACATATTTAAAACAAAATGTATAGTTTCATGCCATATCAGAATAAATTATTTGAATGAAAACATATACTGTATAGATTCTTAAATAGATAAATTTATGAATATTTGTTATTAATCACAATTTTTAAACAGCGTTCTCTTAATAGATTTAAGATTGTTCAATTCACTTTAGAATAAGTAAGTTCTATTTCTAGTGAATATTGCCTAACGCCCCGGAAACACCTCTAATGGAGTACTTTTGTGAAGTAGTACGTGATTCAGTGGAAAGCTGAAGAGATCTTTGGGGTGGCCTCAGGGCTTTTAAAACCTCTCTGTCAATCATTGCACTTCATATTCAAATAAATAAGGCTTGAATCGAATGAATATTAACATACTATAATATAGTCTTGACTGTAGTTTTATTTCTATATTTTATTGAAAAAGTATATGTCAATTATTGATCTGAAATGTGTGTGTTGAAAACATTTTAATTTCAAATTCTATTCGATTGTTAGATACAAATTTTTTTAAAGAAAAATACGAATTGATTTTTTCTTGAAAGTTTAAATAAGAATTAAAATTTTGAAATAATTTCGGTAATTTTAAAATAATAAGAGTATACATTGAATAAATTGGATAATAAATAACAACTATACATTGAATAAATTGAATAATAAATAACAACTATACATTACGAAAAGAGATACAATGCTTGAGATCTAAGAGAGACACCTCTTCAGTACTTTAGATCTAAGAGAGACACGTCTTCAGTACTTAAGATCTAAAAGAGGCACCTTTTCAGTACTTAAGATCTGAGAGAGACACCTCTTCAGTACTTAAGATCTAAGAGAGACACCTCTTCAGTACTTAAAATCTGAGAGAGAAACCTCTTCAGTACTTTAGATCTAAGAGAGACACCTCTTCAGTACTTAAGATCTGAGAGAGAAACCTCTTCAGTACTTTAGATCTAAGAGAGACACCTCTTCAGTACTTAAGATCTGAGAGAGACACCTCTTCAGTACTTAAGATCTGAGAGAGACACCTCTTCAGTACTTAAGATCTGAGAGAGAAACCTCTTCAGTGCTTAAGATCTAAGAGAGACACCTCTTCAGTACTTTTAGATCTAAGAGAGACACCTCTTCAGTACTTAAGATCTGAGAGCGACACCTCTACAGTACTTAAGATATAAGAGCGACACCTCTTCAGTACTTAAGATCTAAGAGAGACACCTCTTCAGTACTTAAGATCTGAGAGAGACACCTCTTCAGTACTTAAGATCTGAGAGAGACACCTATTCAGTACTTAAGATCTAAGAGAGACACCTCTTCAGTACTTAAGATCTGAGAGCGACACCTCTACAGTACTTAAGATCTAAGAGAGACACCTCTTCAGTACTTAAGATCTAAGAGAGACACCTCTTCAGTACTTAAGATCTGAGAGAGAAACCTCTTCAGTACTTTAGATCTAAGAGAGACACCTCTTCAGTACTTAAGATCTGAGAGCGACACCTCTTCAGTACTTAAGATCTAAGAGAGACACCTCTTCAGTACTTAAGATCTGAGAGAGACACCTCCTCAGTACTTAAGATCTGAGAGAGACACCTATTCAGTACTTAAGATCTAAGAGAGACACCTCTTCAGTACTTAAGATCTAAGAGAGACACCTCTTCAGTACTTAAGATCTGAGAGAGACACCTCCTCAGTACTTAAGATCTGAGAGAGACACCTATTCAGTACTTAAGATCTAAGAGAGACACCTCTTCAGTACTTAAGATCTGAGAGAGACTCCTATTCAGTACTTAAGATCTAAGAGAGACACCTCTTCAGTACTTAAGATCTAAGAGCGACACCTCTTCAGTACTTAAGATCTGAGAGAGACACCTCTTCAGTACATTAGATCTAAGAGAGACACCTCTTCAGTACTTTAGATCTAAGAGAGACACCTCTTCAGTACTTAAGATCTAAGAGAGACACCTCTTCAGTACTTTAGATCTAAGAGAGAAACCTCTTCAGTACTTAAGATCTAAGAGTGACACCTCTTCAGTCCTTAAGATCTAAGAGCGACACCTCTTCTGTACTTAAGATCTAAGAGACGCTTCTTGAGTGGCACTTATTCGCCGCAGCATCAATCGTTTCCTCTGAGGAACTTAAAGGATTGATAGGTAAATATTGGCTCTGCTGATTGAACGAGAAGAAATCTATCTCTCTTTGTGACAATAGTGATAGGACTGAACTCTCTATTTCTCTTTGTGACAATATTGATAGGACTGAGCTCTCTATTTCTCTTTGTGACAATAGTGATAGGACTGAGCTCTCTATTTCTCTTTGTGACAATAGTGATAGGACTGAATTCTCTATTTCTCTTTGTGACAATAGTGATAGGACTGAACTCTCTATCTCTCTTTGTGACAATTGTGATAGGACTGAACTCTCTATTTCTTTTTGTGACAATATTGATAGGACTGAGCTCTCTATTTCTCTTTGTGACAATAGTGATAGGACTGAATTCTCTATTTCTCTTTGTGACAATATTGATAGGACTGAACTCTCTATCTCTCTTTGTGACAATAGTGATAGGACTGAACTCTCTATTTCTTTTTGTGACAATATTGATAGGACTGAGCTCTCTATTTCTCTTTGTGACAATAGTGATAGGACTGAGCTCTCTATTTCTCTTTGTGACAATAGTGATAGGACTGAATTCTCTATTTCTCTTTGTGACAATAGTGATAGGACTGAACTCTCTATCTCTCTTTGTGACAATAGTGATAGGACTGAACTCTACATTTCTTTTTGTGACAATATTGATAGGACTGAACTCTCTATCTCTCTTTGTGACAATAGTAATAGGACTGAACTCTCTATTTCTTTTTGTGACAATATTGATAGGACTGAGCTTTCTATTTCTCTTTGTGACAATAGTGATAGGACTGAGCTCTCTATTTCTCTTTGTGACAATAGTGATAGGACTGAATTCTCTATTTCTCTTTGTGACAATAGTGATAGGACTGAACTCTCTATCTCTCTTTGTGACAATAGTGATAGGACTGAACTCTACATTTCTTTTTGTGACAATATTGATAGGACTGAACTCTCTATCTCTCTTTGTGACAATAGTAATAGGACTGAACTCTCTATTTCTTTTTGTGACAATATTGATAGGACTGAACTCTCTATCTCTCTTTGAGACAATAGTGATAGGACTGAACTCTCTATTTCTCTTTGTGACAATATTGATAGGACTGAGCTCTCTATTTCTCTTGGTGACAATAGTGATAGGACTGAACTCTCTATTTCTCTTGGTGACAATAGTGATAGGACTGAACTTTCTATCTCTCTTTGTGACAATAGTGATAGGACTGAACTCTCTATTTCTCTTTGTGACAATAGTGATAGTACTGAGTTCTCTATCTCTCTTTGTGACAATAGTGATAGGACTGAACTCTCTATCTCTCTTTGTGACAATATTGATAGGACTGAGCTCTCTATTTCTCTTTGTGACAATAGTGATAGGACTGAGTTCTCTTTATCTCTCTCGCTTTCTCAATCTATCTCTTTGTGACAATAGTGATAGCACGGAGCCTTTCACTAATTTAAAAAATAGTTACGGAGTATTTGAAAGTACTACAATACATAATTACATTTAAGTGAAAGTCTTTCTTTGACTTGTATCAAATTGTTCCACTCCTTTGACTTACAATGGTCTCTATTGGACTCTAAGAAATACCCTTTCAATAAGGGACTGAGTAATGATAGCTATCTGCTACATTTGATGTTGCTGTTTATTCTCCCAAGCAATTTGGCTAGGTAAACAGATATTGGCAACATAATATGAGGTACTCAAATATGTGCTGCGACCGAAACTTCAGACGATCTTTGGTCTGTTGATACGGTTTTCGTACTGTAGTTTGTATCTTACGGTTTTCGTACTGCAGTTTGTATCTTACAGTTTTCGTACTGTAGTTTGTATCTTACGGTTTTCGTACTGTAGTTTGTATCTTACAGTTTTTGTACTGTAGTTTGTATCTTACAGTTTTCGTACTGTAGTTTGTATCTTACAGTTTTCGTACTGTAGTTTGTATCTTACAGTTTAGTACTGTAGTTTGTATCCTATGGTTTTCGTACTGCAGTTTGTATCTTACGGTTTTCGTACTGTAGTTTGTATCTTACGGTTTTCGTACTGCAGTTTGTATCTTACGGTTTTCGTACTGTAGTTTGTATCTTACAGTTTTCGTACTGTAGTTTGTATCTTACAGTTTAGTACTGTAGTTTGTATCTTACAGTTTTCGTACTGTAGTTTTTTATCCTACGGTTTTCGTACTGTAGTTTGTATCTTACAGTTTAGTACTGTAGTTTGTATCTTACAGTTTAGTACTGTAGTTTGTATCTTACGGTTTTCGTACTGTAGTTTGTATCTTACAGTTTTTGTACTGTAGTTTGTATCTTACAGTTTTCGTACTGTAGTTTGTATCTTACAGTTTTCGTACTGTAGTTTGTATCTTACAGTTTAGTACTGTAGTTTGTATCCTATGGTTTTCGTACTGCAGTTTGTATCTTACGGTTTTCGTACTGTAGTTTGTATCTTACGGTTTTCGTACTGTAGTTTGTATCTTACAGTTTTCGTACTGTAGTTTGTATCTTACAGTTTTCGTACTGTAGTTTGTATCTTACGGTTTTCGTACTGTAGTTTGTATCTTACAGTTTTCGTACTGTAGTTTTTTATCCTACGGTTTTCGTACTATAGTTTTTTATCCTACGGTTTTCGTACTATAGTTTTTTATCCTACGGTTTTCGTACTATAGTTTTTTATCCTACGGTTTTCGTACTATAGTTTTTTATCCTACGGTTTTCGTACTATAGTTAGTATATTACCGGTTTTGTACTGTAGTTTGTATCATACGGTTTTCAGGATTCACTTTGTATCATACGGTTTTCAGGACTCAGTTTGTATCATACGGTTTTCAGGATTCACTTTGTATCATACGGTTTTCAGGATTCACTTTGTATCATACGGTTTTCAGGATTCACTTTGTATCATACGGTTTTCAGGATTCACTTAGTATCATACGGTTTTCGTACTGAAATCTTAAGACTTATGTACTGTAATTTGTGTCTTTCGGTTTAAATTTTAAAAATATTGTAAACATCTCTTAAGATTGTTAAGATATAATATCTACCGCACAAATTCCTCGGATACTTTCTATGGTGAACTGTGCTCCGATTGGTTGGCAAGGAGGAGGAGCCAGTAAGGGACGGAACACTAATGCTCCTCTTCCTTGGGCATAGTTATGAATTGAATTAAATTGTTTTTCAACTAGCTAATGAAAATTATGAAACTATCTATATAGATAGCTGTAATGTAGTTTGTTGTATCTACTAGTTTGTTGTACTACACACTTAATGATTGTTTAATAACTTGGCAATTAGATTTGGGGGGCAGTCAATCTCCATAGCCAATCACTGAGTTAGTAACCTTAAAAACATTATCCTAAAAAACTTATCCGCATGGAAAAATATTTTTAAAACAATATTCTTAGTGATAGTAATATTTTTATTTCTAAACTTAGAGGTGCCACCTCTCGGTTTTCATATTGTTAAATAAATTTATTAGCCATGTTATGAATTTATATAATTCAAATCCAATGATGATATGGGAGACAAAAAATAAAGAATACAAGTGTTTATTTGAAATGATAAATGCTATATGTTTACAGTTAGATGAACGGTTTGAAAAAGTTATCTAAATTCAACTTTAATAATCTTTCCACTTACAATGGTGACTAATTCTAAATAGTTAATGTAAATCACTTTTTAAGAGCACACATAAAAGCGTCCTCTCTGTGTACCTAACAGTCGACAAATATAATAGAGCTCAGAGACTGCGCTGGTGAATATTTCATTATGTACACAGAGTAGCTACGTACTTTACGGCAATGCGCTTCACAAGGTGCTCTGTGCTGAATAATACATCGCCAGACAATGTTCTGGTGGCGAAAAGATACGCCCGCCAAATAGAAATTAGTCTTTGATATTTAACAGGTAAGGTGGTAAATAATGTATTAAAATGAAGTTTGTTCAGTTTTAGTTAATTAGTTAACTTATTTTAAATATTATTGATTCATTTTGGTAATTTTATTATATCTTTTATTCTATTAATAATATTGCAGGTGGTCCCGCTTTTATTATACCTAGCTATTATAAAATTGTTTCTAATTGCGAGACATGTCTCGGAATTTTAACAGTACCTAATCATAGAAAACGAATAAAAATTAATTGATTTTGACAATAATCCCTGCAACACGCGTAATTTAAACTCTAGAGACAATTTTCTTTCAATCTACCGCATAGAAAATGAGATGATTAAGGGGTTACATTTTTAAATGACTTCAATCTTACTCCGCTATTAGGAATATTTATTTCTAATAGAGAATCATGGTTTTGTTCATAAAAGTGGTCTGTCTATAATGGGTGGATTCTTTAAAAATGAATTATTATCTGTTAATCAAGAAATAGGTTATCAAAATCTAAGTCAATTGATAAAGAAGAAATTGTACTTGTTCAGGTGCTGGAGACAGTACAAGTATAGGAGACAATACACTACTACAGTACTGACTCAGGTAGAACATTATAGCAGCAGGCAGTACCTACTACTTGCAGATGGTCCATCAAAGCATTTCACAGAAAGCTTTTAGTCCAATAAGATATGAAGAAGTAAGGACAATGACAAAACCTAATTCGTTTCTTAGCGCTGAATCAAACCTCAGAAAAGAAACCAAATTGAAGATGAAGTGAAGGAAAGTAGTGGAATATAGAGATGATAGTGTTGGCTGGGATTGAGAGTTAGAAAACTAGCTAGTACTGGATTAGTGCTGGAATTGGAAGATTGAAGACTTTGAAGTGCTGGATTAGTGTTGGGATGTGGAGATAGAACACAGTTCGAATTATGAGTTGAACAATCCTTAATTTACCTCTTCTTGCTATTATATCATGTATTAAGTACATATATCAATTAACTACTCGTTTGCAATTAACTAATCTTTAACATTTAGATATAAATATCACCCCAGGGGCTCTATTCCGAAGCCGTCTGTGGTGAAAGGAAGAGAAAGGAGGTGGCGTTTCTTTTGCCCCGAACTGTTGTAATTTGGATTATGGACTTTTTTATCTCAACCATGTTTATCATTTTTTTAACGCTACTTGCAGTTTTAGAGGATAGCACTAGGGTTATGCTCTTCAACTACGAGGTTTTAGATTTTGTGTTAGGTAGGCTCGTATGCTTCAATTATTATCGCCTCTTCATTTTCCTCTTCCATCTGTGAGTGCAGACACCAGTGCTTGAGTCCCTTTTCGTCACATTCCTTGGTTAGTGACTGCATTCACGTGGTAGCTTTTCTTCATCCGTGAGCATTGTCACCGACAATGGTAACTGACTTTATTCATCGAAACACTTTCCTTTCTGACTGCTTCTTCTAGTCCCTCGTATTTAATTTCCATTTGAAGTCAGCGATATGGCCTTTGGTTCCGAAGAAGACGTTATCCCCTTATACTAGCTAAATTAATATATATAAATATTTTTTTACTTGCAAACTAAATACCAATATTTTCGTTTATTTAACTATAGATATTCTTAATGTTCAAACTACAATGTGTTGAATAATTCCAATATCAGAATTAGAATTAGTTTCAAAGTTTCCCATTGATCGTATTTCCCTTTTACTCAAGTAATTTATTCATCCCATTAGGACTAAACCTTTCTAAATGACTACAGTTTAAAAAACAATCAACGTGGAGTCAAAGAATGAAAAGACGGACATCTTAGTAATCGATATATCTAAAAATATCAGAGGTAGAGTCCACCCATTTATAGGGCTGTATTCACCATTGTATTCAGGGGCTGTATTCACCATTGTATTCAGGGGCTGTATTCACCATTGTATTCAGGGGCTGTATTCACCATTGTATTCAGGGACTGTATTCACCATTGTATTCAGGGACTGTATTCACCATTGTATTCAGGGGCTGTATTCACCATTGTATTCAGGGGCTGTATTCACCATTGTATTCATAGGCTGTATTCACCATTGTATTCATAGGCTGTATTCACCATTGTATTCAGGGGCTGTATTCACCATTGTATTCAGGGGCTGTATTCACCATTGTATTCAGGGGCTGTATTCACCATTGTATTCAGGGGCTGTATTCACCATTGTATTCAGGGCTGTATTCACCATTGTATTCAGGGGCTGTATTCACCATTGTATTCAGGGCTGTATTCACCATTGTATTCAGGGGCTGTATTCACCATTGTATTCAGGGCTGTATTCACCATTGTATTCAGGGGCTGCATTCACCATTGTATTCAGGGGCTGTATTCACCATTGTATTCAGGGCTGTATTCACCATTATATTCAGGGGCTGCATTCACCATTGTATTCAGGGGCTGTATTCACCATTGTATTCAGGGCTGTATTCACCATTATATTCAGGGGCTGTATTCACCATTGTATTCAGGGCTGTATTATTGTTATTATTTCCACAGGTAAATCTGTTTCTCTTTCAAATTCAGATCGAATCATCGTAACTAATTCTTTTTCCAAATTACTAAATTTTCCTCATTATTAGTTAGAAAAATCTCAATGGTCAGGCCTATAAATTTAGGTGGTCATAGTGCTGGTCATGATTAGAATAGAAAGAAAGTGACCAAGAATCAGAGTAAAATGGTAAGATAAACTAGAGAATTAACTGCTAACATTTTCTATGAGGATCCACCGACTGTTGGTAAATGACTTTATTCGTGGAGCCACTTTCCTTCTTGACGCTTTCTTTGAGTCCCTTGTATTTAATTTCCTTTTGCCATCAGCGATATGGACTTTGGTTCCGAAGCAGACGTAGAGCCCACCACTAAATAGGATACAGTTTTCTTTATTCCCATAAATTCTTTGAGTAAGCTTTTAAATGTTGTAAATTATTTTGTGATGATATATCTAAGTAATGATATTATTATACTCCATGATATTATATTACTAAGTACATTAATTTATGTAATAATGTTTCCTATATCTTATTACTTAGATTATTAGAAAATAATATTTAGCATGTATGTTGAAGTTATTTGTGAAACTTATTTGTTATAGTTCTAATATTTCTAATATTAATACATATGTCTCTTTTTATGAATTTTTTGATTGAAATTACCTTCAAATTATTATAGTATTTTAATTATTTAATTATTTTAATTATTGTATTATTTTTAACAACACAATTTATAAGTAGGTATATTCTCCTTTAACAACCTATTAAGTACGATCTATGCTGCAGACTAATATTATTGTTTCATATGTATGTAAGATAATGAACAAATTTTATATAATATATGCTACAATGAAAGAAAAATCAAGTTCGTCTGTCTGTCCGAACCAATTCATATGTACTATTCTAAAAGAATTTGTGTCACTCTGTCTGTCCGTCACAACGTTAATGAATAAGATTGTGGGAATTATTTCAATGTGTTCATGAATAAATATTGTAATCATAAATACGTAGTGAATAAGTCAATTTCACTGTTGATTTAAAATTATGCTACAATTCACAAATTTTAACTATAACATTGAACAATGGAAAACATACACCGTGCAGCAGAAAGAATTCGTCAGCAAGATAGAAAACTTATTTTAAACAGCAGCAACAAATAGGAAGAAGAGAGATCGAACGTAGAAAAATTTATGGTATAATATCAGAGAGAAAATACAAGTGAAGAGTTAATTACCACAAGAAAAGGGTGATCATACATACAACTCCTCTATAATGATATCCTGTATAGTGAATGTAGTGTCCTGAGTAATGAACTGTATAGTAGATCTAGATGATCAATGGCACATAAATGCAAGAGAATAATTAACGCAGCAGGAACGTAATGAATGAGATAAGGAAATGCGATATAAGCATAGAAATGTCAGTTATTGAACACAGAAGGATGTTAAATCAAGCAAAATAATTCAAATTGGATGCTTTACGAGTTACTATGACTATAGTTACTCACATTTGCGCAGTTATGGAATAAAATGTCCCCAATATGATGTTCCCTTGGTTATGGACGACAAAACAAGCAGAACTCTTGCACTTCCACAATTCGGATTGTGTTGCAAAAGTGTAATCATCTAATTATTAATGTGTCGTTCATTGTGAATTTGGTTCATCCTATGCTGTCTGTGTTTAGGTATTAAATTGGTTTTATATCCGTCCATTGAACTGAAGCTAAATGTCCGATAGTGATTCATGCAAGTACTACAACTGTTCAATCAGTGAATATGAATTGTTGATTCATGTCGAGAGAAACAGTTGTTGTTGAAGAAACTGTTTTCTTTCGCCCAAATTTAATGATGGCTAACTAATATAAATCGCTAAAATGGAAGTAGGCTAAGAGACTGATTTAATTTTTTCATAATTCCGTTTTTTTTATAATTTGGGATATTTTTGTAATATCAAATTTTTCTAATCTTATATTTTTGTTAATCACTTTTTTTGTTATACCGGATTTTTTGTATCCCATATTTGTTTAATTTCCTGTATTTTTTTATCCTGGATTTTTTATCCGGATATTTTGATACCCGCACAATTATAAACAAAAAGACAAAATAATACACACTGTTTATTAGTAAACGTATAGGGAAATAATACGTTTTTCTTTTGGATTTAATGGTAAGCCCATTATATATTAATTGAATTTAATAATTGGTGCACAATATGTATTTACTGTAATAAGTAACTTTATAGATCAAAATTATAAAAGATGTGTCTGCCTGTCCGTCACACTGTATAATACACTTGGCAATCTATATTAAATCTTATTTCATGCAAGTGAATATATCGGAGAAATAATATTTATTTCATAAATATAATTCTATCAGTGCCCACTATCCATAATAATTATTATATATTAAAAATTTGGTATTCTCGTTATCCATTCTTTCTTTTTAATTAAAGACATTTTTTTATTAAATTTAAATGAATATAAACCTTACTTAAGAGATTAATTATTATTGTATATATTTCCATGAAGTTATTTCTTTCTCGATAATGGAATCCATTATTTCAATTATTTATTTCTCATTTCACTGTTTAATCTCTTTATAATGAACAACAGGTAATTTTTATCTAAATAATAAACCTACCAATGACTAGGATTTGTAAATTAATATGTTATGCAAACTATTTTGAATGTTGTTTACGAAAGAAGTTTCTAGATTATTCCGGAACAATATTGTTATTTTAACATTATAATGTTGTCAGAATATGCCCTAGTAATTCTGCTGAAAGGTAGCCATTTATAATTAAAATTTGTGAGCTATACTATGTATAATAACTAGTATAATGTTGGCCTTATATGTATATAAATTATATGCTAGTTTATACTATAATTAAAAACTTTGACTAATATTGAACAATGTTGATGGAGGTATTAAAATAATTAGAATTGTGTTATATATCGATACTTTTTGATACATATATTTTCGGATACCGATACTTTCGGATACTGATACAGATACTTTAGGATACCGATACCGATACCTTCGGATACCGATACCGATACATTCGGATACTGATACCGATACTTTCGGATACTGATACCGATACTTTAGGACACCGATACCGATACCTTCGGATACCGATACCGATACTTTCGGATACTGATACCGATACTTTCGGATACTGATACCGATACTTTCGGATACTGATACCGATACTTTAGGATACCGATAGTTTCGGATACCGATATCAATACTCTCAGTTACCGATACTCTCAGATATCGTTACAAGTTTTTATTATATCAAATTTTAAATCTCAAAAAGTATCAAACAATTTAGGATTCGATCAAAGAAAAAGGAAAATGCATTTATATTTGCCAATATATCTTTAAAATAAATTTAATTGTGTTTTACGAAGATATTCCCATTCTTGGTACCATCATGTACTATTATTGTATCTGAGTTCCAAACAATTATTCTTATCAGGCCTAGTAGTGTAAGGTGGCAGAAGAATACATGCTCTCCATTTCTAATTCACTCCACAGGTAAATCGAACAACAGATGGCGCTTATTGCCCCTGTTGTGTCTGTCTGCCTTATTGCCCCTGTTGTGTCTGTCTGCCTTATTGCCCCTGTTGGGTCATTCTCCTATTTCTAAAATGTCAATTCTGCCCCCAGTCACTATTTTTCTATCCTATGGTTTGTTATTCGTCTGTTCGTGTTCTTTCTACTAAATACCATGAATTATGGATGTGAAATAATGAAAATGTAATACTGTATCCTTTAGCTGTCGAGGAAAATGTTCTATTGCAGTTGTCTCTTTACTTTTCGTACGTTCAATAGAATTATAAATTAAACTTAATGTTTCTTAATTATTATCTTTCAGTAATTGTTTGTAACATTTAAAGTTCTTCATTCGATACTTTGAACTCCTCCGGTATTTGAGTATCTATCATAAAGGAATGGTAACTACTGTATAACTCCTCTATAGTGAACTCCTGTATATTGAATTAGCTGGGATGTAGCAGATTTTCTTTAGTCTGCCATAAAATAGCCTTAAGCTTTCTAAAAATGATGGCAATTCATCAAAGACTAAAAATAATATATTTTTTCCATACAGGGGTTGTCTCTAGAAAAGTTTACTATACAGAGGAGTTTACTATAGAGGAGTTCACTACAGAGGAGTTCTACATTACTGTAAATCAGAGATGTGACAGAATTATGGTTTGCAAATCCTCCTCTCGAGCTGGAGGCTGCAAATACTCTTAGACTGTTGCAAAGTTAGATAATGGATCGCTGTAGCTCATCATTTGGGTTGAAGGCGAAGTGAGGAGAGGCAATGTCCGTAGATTCTCATTCCACCGCCAAACCTGAAAGTTTGGAGGTAATTCAGCAAACTTTGCTCTGAGAAAACATGTTAGAGCCTCAACTGTTTGCACAAATCACATTCCAGGTGATGCTAGAAAATGAACTCTTCGAGATTTTAAGGTCCAACTTGAAAATGAGCTTCTGGAAATTTTAAATAATTTTGACAATAATTTAACGGTTTCAACACTTTCAATTCTGAGTCGAACTTCTGAAACGGTTACTAATACCTTTATTAGATTTCATCATTAAATGATCGTGAATTACGTGAATCATATGGCACAAATACTAAAAAAATGAATATTTTTCTTAATCCGAGAGCTTTATTTAAATCAATTACAAATTTCCTTAGTTTCGAAAATAAGATAACTGTTCAAAATAAAAAAAAGCTAGAAAATCAGGCAATTCATTCATACAAGATTATTTACGGGGCATCTTTTTCTATTATTTCTTTTTCTGTACGTTATATAACATCAAATTCTTTAAATGTTTCCAAAGTAACTTACACGATGTTACCAAACGTTACCAAAGTAACTTACACGATGTTACCAAACGTTACCAAAGTAACTTACACTGTGTTACCATACGTTACCAAAGTAACTTTTACTGTGTTACCAAACGTTACCAAAGTAACTTACACGATGTTACCAAACGTTACCAAAGTAACTTACACTGTGTTACCATACGTTACCAAAGTAACTTTTACTGTGTTACCATACATTAACAAAGTTACGGCACAGCGTTACCATACGTTACCAAAGTAACGCACATAATGTTACCATACAGCTTTCCTGATTCCCTACCTTATGACGTCACGGCTTGGAAGGTACAGTAACTAACAAGAGTGCAGGTACAGTAACTAACAAGAGTGCAGGTACAGTAACTAACAAGAGTGCAGGTACAGTAACTAACAAGAGTGCAGGTACAGTAACTAACAAGAGTGCAGGTACAGTACTTAACAAGAGTGCAGGTACAGTAACTAACAAGAGTGCAGGTACAGTAACTAACAAGAGTGCAGGTACAGTAACTAACAAGAGTGCAGGTACAGTAACTAACAAGAGTGCAGGTACAGTAACTAACAAGAGTGCAGATACAGTAACTAACAAGAGTGCAGGTACAGTAACTAACAAGAGTGCAGGTACAGTAACTAACAAGAGTGCAGGTACAGTAACTAACAAGAGTGCAGGTACAGTAACTAACAAGAGTGCAGGTACAGTAACTAACAAGAGTGCAGGTACAGTAACTAACAAGAGTGCAGGTACAGTAACTAACAAGAGTGCAGGTACAGTAACTAACAAGAGTGCAGGTACAGTAACTAACAAGAGTGCAGATACAGTAACTAACAAGAGTGCAGGTACAGTAACTAACAAGAGTGCAGGTACAGTAACTAACAAGAGTGCAGGTGCAGTAACTAACAAGAGTGCAGGTACAGTATTTCAGTAGCGAGTAACTGTAAATAAGTATTCGAAATGGACAAACTTTGTCAAATGTTCTCAAGTTCAAA
Organism: Caprella mutica; assembly: GCA_947561585.1. NCBI lineage: Eukaryota > Metazoa > Arthropoda > Malacostraca > Amphipoda > Caprellidae > Caprella > Caprella mutica. The sequence continues at coordinate 111,358 of CANNZV010001400.1, read as the reverse complement.
TTAAGGAGAATATCAAACAAAAGCAAAAACGCGTGTGTAGATATGGGTGTGTGAATGAAGTGTGTAGATATAGGTGTGTGAATGAAGTGTGTAGATATGGGTGTGTGAATGAAGTGTGTAGATATGGGTGTGTGAATGAAGTGTGTAGATATGGGTGTGTGAATGAAGTGTGTAGATATGGGTGTGTGAATGAAGTGTGTAGATATGGGTGTGTGAATGAAGTGTGTAGATATGGGTGTGTGAATGAAGTGTGTAGATATGGGTGTGTGAATGAAGTATGTACATGAGGCGGGTGGTACATCTAAAGTTAGAGAAATTATAAGGTCATCAATAATATAGTTTTAAAAATATTGTTCCTTGCGGATATGTTTTTAATGTTATTGGTGTTAAGGTTACTAGCCCATTGATTAGCTAAGAGTGCCAACCAATAAGTGTATTTGGGGTGTGTTGTCCTTTGAAATCCCCTGCCAGGTCATTAAACAATCATGAAGTGTGCAGTACAACAAACTAGCAGATACAACAAACTACATCACAGCTACCTTTGTTGAGAGTTTGAAAGTTCTTATTATTCAAAAAGCAATTCCATGAGACCAAAAATTATATGCAAGTGGGAGGAGTCAATAGGAGGCGGAACACTGAAGCTTTAGTGCTCCACCCCCTCATTCTTGCCGACCAATCAGAGAAGAGTTTACGTAAAAGCCAATATCAATGAAAACATATATCCTGCGGTAGGGACAGTATTTCAAAAACCTTATGCGCTGTTTACTATATTTAAAAAAAATGATGGAAGAAACATAACCTTATTAGGATGGGTGTTATAATTATCGCCTACTAAATTCAAATTCTGAATTGCATTTACTGAAATCAAAATCCCTAAATGCATCTGCTATTCAACTTTCTCATTTTCCGCAATTATTTGCAAAGAAGTTCTACATTAATGAGACCTTTTGACATTAGTGATGATAATTTTAATGAGTGGGAGTAATTTAATGATGTGGAATCCTACCGGAGACTCTTCTGCGAGACCTCAGCGATTTCGAAGGAAAAAGAAATATTTAGTTAGGGTATTTTTTGCTGTTTTTCTTTGGTTACTGATAAAATTTTAGTAATTTACCTAATTGAGAATAGTATTAAAATATTACCTTCCTAGCCTATATGATAATTATGAAGGCTCTTTTCGTCCATTATTTTGCTGTAATATATTTTTTTAATTTTCATTATGATATGATACATATTTTCTTTTCGCATGTGATAATTATTCATCATTATTTCATTTTTTTCGATTTTCTTTTTAATATTTACTAACAGTTGTATCGAAAATGAATGAAGTTCTGTATATAAAAAGTTTTATTCCTTGTTGTTGTTAGTATCCAAACTTATTTTGTTTGAAAAATAGATATTTGAGTGTGATTTTTGAACGTTAACATCTGTGTTTGTAAAGTCATATGAATGCTTTATATAAATTAATATTGATATATTATTTTTCTTTGTTTTTTCTTGTTAAATTATAGTTACAAATATGTTAGCCCCTTTACTGTGATAGGAATCACTTTAAATGAAGTAATTATCTCCGATTTTACAACCAAGTACTTGAAAGGTATCCGCGTAACTGAGAAAGCGCTCTGATACAATTTATCAACCACCAATAAAAATATTAATAATTGCATTATGTAAAATAGTTATAGATGTGGTGAATTTATCCTCAAAATGTTAGTATATATCCAATATATTCTATCTTAAAGCCATTCTTTGTACATAAGATATATTCTTTATATGCTTTCTTATATAACATTTCCACTGACGAGAATTTTATACATGAAATTTGACAATATGAATAAATTAGGTTACTAGGATTTATTTGTATCACTTATATTATATCGTTTGAAGTTAAATATATCCCAGACTAAGTCATTATGATTTATGAATTGTTATTTTTGTTATACACGAGTTTGATTTTGAACATAAACATAGTTATTACTTTTTTTTACACTAGTGTGGCGTCTATGTCCCACTAGTGAAGTGCAGCGTTGACCCCAAGTGGGACATATGTGTCCCATTCATTAAGTAATAAATTCAAATAAAAAGACTGCCATCATTATAGAGACAACTGATACAATCCAGAACAACCAAAAAACACGGTGAAATTTTACTATTAACAGCCGGAAAGAATCCGTGGTTAATGGGTTTAAGAGAAAAATTGGCTTAGATTTTTGAATAGTAACTATAAATTACGTAACGGTAATTATTTAGAAAGTCTATATGAGAAATTACTCCTTCCACTGAACTACTTATTAAAATATATATAGCAATTCCATGGAGATAAGTTATTCAAATTTTAAAAGTTCGCTCTATTAGGATTACCCAATTTTGTAAATTCTTTTTCCTGGTAATTCTTTAAGTCATGTTAGTTTTTCTGTGAAAGCAAGACTGAGAATAAGACTCCCTCCCTCTACCCTAGGGATTATCGCTAACTTTTGTACTAATGTCATAACAACAGAGTCTTCTGCCATTGTTCTGCTCATCTCGACTTAATTGTTTTGGCTGCTAAAGGTACCATGGAAATATTCTGGCCAAAAATATGATCTCTTCTTATTTCAGGAGTGTAATTGTAGGTAAGGAAATATTATAAAGGTTGTGTACTCTACTTCTTTGTGGTGTACCTATAATAAATATAAGCTATTACTGACATAAATCTATAAAATATAATTAAAAACCTAATTATTCATTCAAGTGATTAAATCATTGATAGGTCGTTTGCGATATGCTATTTCTTTACTATAAATGTAAGTTATTTTCTAATATACATTTAAAAAAGGAAATATACAAATAAAAGCCTAGTTATTCCCTCAATTGATTTAGATTACGATCTATCTTAGATCGTAATTTAGTCTCAGTAATTCAGTCCAATCTGTTCCATTTGATATAGTATTCAATATTGCAAGTTGTTCTCTAATCCAGGCTTTGAATGCCTAACACCTGTTCTTCCACAGCATTAGTTGGCACAAAGTTGGCAATGGCCCTAATTCGAATGCTGGTGACAATTGAAACTTTTCAGCTGTTCAGATTTGGAGGTATTTAAATAATATGGTAGAGCATTGAGGCGATCATCTCAGATCATAGAAGTTTATAGGAGATCATCAGAGACTTAGAATTAAGTTGGTACACGTTATTTAGGTTGTGTGTTAGTGTGTACCTACTTACTGATGGTGTATGCAGAGTACAACAAGCTAACGGGTACAACAAACTACATTACGGTCATTCATGTTTAGTTTTTCAAATTATTCTTCATATATTTTTATATTAATGAAAACTATTTTCAAACTCTCAGTCTAAACGGCTGTTATATAGTTTTTTGTATCCGATAGATTGTTGTACTGCACACTTCATGATTTTTTAATTATCTACGGAGAGGGGTTTAGAGAGCGGCATGCCCCTTGATACACATGCATTAGTATTTTATTTTATAAGAAATAAAAGGAAAGTATAAACGCACCCTCGGCATTAGGTGGTTATACGGGTTAAAAACACGCAGGAAACTTTCAAGAGTGAGCATCTTGGCAAATTGCGCGGAAAATATCTACGTACTGATGATCTATTTTATTGTTGGAAATAATATCTTAGATTTAATAATAAGCACTACAAATTACGATTTATTTCATTATATTTTCTATAACATTAATTTATCACGAATACTATTCATGTTTCTGTTCATTCCCAATTACTTACATGAATTTGGCTTAGCAATAGAATTTGCTGAGATATATTCAGTGCATCATTTGTGTGACTCTAAACCAGTTGTGCGCATATATAATGGATCAAAGAGTTATTGTGTAGTTACGAGATGAACTTGAGTCGCCTTGTTAGGGCCTGTACAGCGTGTCCTCGGGAATCAACGGGAATGGACAATGTGGAAATAAATGGGAATGGACATCGTGAGAATGACTAGGAAATGAGATTGTGGAAGTGAATGATAATCATCAGGAATGATGCATTAATGTTTATAAAGAACTAAGACTGTATAACATTTAATAATATACTTTGAATCACCAGTAATAGGTTTTAATTTTTTCTGGTATCTTTCAATTCACATTTCATTGAAGAACATTGTATTTTAAATATAAAATGAGCATCTGCTGTAGTTGGACGAAATAATTGGAAAAATCGTTAGATTTATAGAAACTTTATTTAATATGGAGTTGGATCGCCTATTGCCTTCAATGAAGATAAAATCATTGAGGAATGGAATCATAAAGCTTCTTGACTACTTCTGTCGGGATTTTCAGCTCTTCCATCAAAACCTATTTCAGCTCCTCCAGACGGGAGATGGAGGGCAGCGAGTGAGATCCACAAATTGAGGGGGCCATTCCATGTGTTCCTCTTCAGTCTCATGCTCTTCATACCAATTGTTAACGATTTGTGTGATGTGGATCGTACCATTATCGTCTTGGAAGATGCAGTCACCTTCATAAAAATTTTTTTGACACATTGGATACACCTGGTCGCCCAAAATGTTCCGTTAATCTTTGCTGCTGATCGTGCCATGCAAGGACACTATTGGACCAAGAGAAATCTACGAAACCATCATTAAGCCTCCTCCGTGCTTCATAGTGGGAAGAAGTCAGTTCAGGGTGAAAGCTTCTTTGGGCTTTTTCCACACGTAAACTCGCCCTAAATTCTGAAAAAGAGTAAAATTGGAGTATTACTGGCCTCCCTGATTTGACAACCATTTTTGTGGTCCCGGCACCGCATCATTATCCACATCGCAAGGTTTCGAGAGGAAAGTAGAGGTTTCCTGATGCTGCTCTTCCATGGTAACAATTTTTATGGAATTCACAGTAAACGTATTTAGTAGAAACTGGTTTGCTCAGATGCTAATTTAGCTCTGCACATACCTCAATCGCCCTAGGTTGCTGCTTTTTCCTCAAATGCAGCTTAATGATCGCCGAAGTCTATCAAAGAGTAATTGATAGTTCGACCTTAGCTTTTCCGACTGTTGGATGGTAGCTCTCAAAAAAAAGAAAAAAGGTATTGGTGATCGAAACTTTTGCTATGCGAGCATTGAAAACAATTTTGACCTTTTTCATAATTAGTTAGGTAACGCATTTTTCCTAACTATCAATTGAAATCTTGAATACAATGTAAAAAATCCAATTTTGGGAATATTTACCAACATAATGAAACATGGATCAAAATTTTGGATAAATCTTATTTTTTAAGATAAAATAATAAAAAGTGAATTATAGTGTTCCAAATATTTTGTAAACCCCTGAACAATCTATACTAGTACTATCATCAACTAAGAATTCATTCAATAATTTTACAAGTATAAAATACATTCAAGTATCAAAAGTCGATTCAACATTAAAATTATCTTTGGAATACTATTACCATTACATATAATAATTATTATAGAAATGTAGGCCAAGTGATTTAGCAGGCATTGCTGTAACTTCGCCCTGTCTAATGTTGGCATTGAAAAGAGTTGTCTTTTTTGGTGCAACTTTGCACTAGTTTGAATTTGATTAAGTCATAAGTGAGAAAGATTCAATTAGGTCTTTTAATGCCGAAGTCTAGATATGATTCAATTAAAGTCAACACTAATGGAATTGAATTACTAAAGTTCTTAATGTTAGTACAGGCAGTTATTAACAACTATTTACTGAGTGCTGGTAGAGCTAGAGACAGTTCTCCTTTCTCTCCACAGTGCTCCTTTCTCTCCACAGTGCTCCTTTCTCTCCACAGTGCTCCTTTCTCTCCACAGTGCTCCTTTCTATCCACAGTTCTCCTTTCTATCCACAGTTCTCCTTTCTATCCACAGTTCTCCTTTCTATCCACAGTTCTCCTTTCTCTCCACAGTTCACCTTTCTCTCCACAGTTCACCTTTCTCTCCACAGTTCACCTTTTTCTCCACAGTTCACTTTTCTCTCCACAGTTCACCTTTCTCTCCACAGTTCACCTTTCTCTCCACAGTTCACCTTTCCCTCCATATTCTGTTTAAGTTTCAGGTCTTTCATATTCAATCGCCCGCAGCTTTTCAATTACCAGTTCTTAATTACTTTATTTCATCCCCAGTAAGACTAATTATAGCAAAGTTATATCGCCATAGGAAGTAATTAAGCAGCCAGAACTTAATGATTGCTTGGAGCTGCTGAACTTGCTGTGCTTGGAGCTGCTGAACTTGCTGTGCTTGGAGCTGCTGAAGTTTCTATGCTTGGAGCTGCTGAACTTGCTGTGCTTGGAGCTGCTGAACTTGCTGTGCTTGGAGCTGCTGAGCTTGGTATGCTTGGAACTGGTGAAACTGTTGTGATTGGAGTTGGTATCATAACTGCGGTATAGTTACTTGTTCATTGCTGTACTTGCATTACTTGGACTTCAGAACTTATACTAAGATAGAAAAATTAGATTTTTCGGCGATACTTTGCTTACTTCCATAATGTATGAAGTACATGTTAAACCAAACTAATTTCTTTTTTGCTGATTTAAATTAGCATTAATTCTTTTCAATAGGTCATTTTAAATCGTGCGCGGACAGAATGCCTATGGACAGAATGCCTACGGACAAAATGCCTACGGACAAAATGCCTAACGGACAAAATGCCTAACTGACAAAATGCCTAACGGACAAAATGCCTAACGGACAAAATGCCTAACGGACAAAATGCCTAACAGACAAAACGCCTAAAATGCATTTATATTTATTTCAAATATTGAAGTTGTGGACAAAATTTAAAATAAGTTAGACAAAGTGGAAACAAAGAGTTTTGTGTCAGAGATAGTTTACTAAATCACTTTCACATTGAATATGAACATTTCTAACTCAGCGTGCTTAGTGTAAACACTCTCGTATTTCATCTCACTGTGTTTGTGATTTATCACTAAAGTATTTGCTCTATTTATCAAATTGCTCTAAAAAATAATCTTCCTACATCTTGCCATTTTTATTAGATATCTATAATCATCTTATTCTATTTCATTTTTTTAATATTGTTTATTCTTTTAGATAGCTATAATCATCTTCAATCTATAGTGATGTTTATAGTTGCTTTTGATATCTAAAGCAAGTCAAGTAATTACAATGTTTATATAAGTTAGTACTGACATGCATTTAACTACTCTGCTTATAAAAAATGCCACCAATATTTGTTTTATTCAACTACCTGTATAGTATTAGAAGTTCCGATGGAAAAAATTCAGTATTCTTTATGGGATGTAACTGGGAGTAGTATACATTTTTTTCTTATGTTTTACATAAATTTAAAAAAATATTATTTAATGTTCAATTATGATAAGTTATATTACAATATAATGTATTCTGTTCTTTATTTACTAATAATCAATCCATTACAGATATCACTTCAATGTTTTCTATTTTGCCCTTTTATTTAAATATGGAGTTGATTCTTCTATTCACTTTGCAACATCCTTTTGCGTCATTATTTTACAATTTCCATTTTCTTTAGTCATATATTTTGTATTTTAGGCATTTTGTCCGTTAGGCATTTTGTCCGTTAGGCATTTTGTCCGTTAGGCATTTTGTCCGTTAGGCATTTTGTCCGTTAGGCATTTTGTCCGTTAGGCATTTTGTCCGTTAGGCATTCTGTCCGTTAGGCCTTTTGTCTGTAGGCATTCTGTCCGTTAGGCATTTTGTCCGTTAGGCATTCTGTCCGTTATGCATTTTGTCCGTTAGGCATTTTGTCCGTTAGGCATTTTGTCCGTAGGCATTTTGTCAGTAGGCATTCTGTCCGTAAGGCATTTTGTCCGTTAGGCATTTTGTCCGTGAGGCATTTTGTCCGTTAGGCATTTTGTCCGTTAGGCATTTTGTCCGTTAGGCATTTTGTCCGTTAGGCATTTTATCCGTTAGGCATTTTGTCAGTAGGCATTCTGTCCGTTATGCATTTTGTCCGTTAGGCATTTTGTCCGTTAGGCATTTTGTCCGTTAGGCATTTTGTCCGTTAGGCATTTTGTCCGTTAGGCATTTTGTCCGTTAGGCATTTTGTCCGTTAGGCCTTTTGTCTGTAGGCATTCTGTCCGTTAGGCATTTTGTCCGTTAGGCATTCTGTCCGTTATGCATTTTGTCCGTTAGGCATTTTGTCCGTTAGGCATTCTGTCCGTTATGCATTTTGTCCGTTAGGCATTTTGTCCGTTAGGCATTTTGTCTGTAGGCATTCTGTCCGTTAGGCATTTTGTCCGTTAGGCAATTTGTCTGTAGGCATTCTGTCCGTTAGGCATTTAGTCCGTTAGGCATTTTGTCCGTTAGGCATTTTGTCCGTTAGGCATTTTGTCCGTTAGGCATTTTGTCCGTTAGGCATTTTGTCTGTAGGCATTCTGTCCGTTAGGCATTTTGTCCGTTATGCATTTTGTCTGTAGGCATTTTGTCTGTAGGCATTTTGTCTGTAGGCATTTTGTCCGTTAGGCATTTTGTCTGTAGGCATTTTGTCTGTAGGCATTTTGTCTGTAGGCATTTTGTCTGTAGGCATTTTGTATGTAGGCATTTTGTATGTAGGCATTTTGTATGTAGGCATTTTGTCTGTAGGCATTTTGTCTGTAGGCATTTTGTATGTAGGCATTTTGTCTGTAGGCATTTTGTCTGTAGGCATTCTGTCAGTAGGCATTCTGTCCTAGTACCATTTTAAATCATTATCTCTTTAGGTTCATTAATTATTCACAATAATTTATTTAAAAGGATTATCATTATCTATTACGTATGCTCGTAAAAAGATATAATAGTATGTATTTCAATGTTTTAGCTTTTCTGACTAACAAATTACAGTATAGTCTAAGGGTTGGAGTGATGCAATTCCCGTTTGATTAATGGTTTGGAAGTGATTCCCATTTCGATACAGGGTTCATTGCTAGTGTTGCAATAGATACTCTGTGTTCACTGTGCCTAACACACTTTATTTCTTGCCGTGCAACCTATTATATCCCTCTACAAACCATAGTGTGTGCCGGGGAAGGCTTAGGATATGCAGTGGTACAGTAGAAATATTCTATAATGGACTGCTCTATAGAGGATGTAGTCTTTAGCAAGAGAAATACCCAAAATAGTGGACAAATTTTCTTTAGTCAGCCATAAAATGTAAATTAGTGTCCTAAAACTGATGGCCAATCACGGCTTACAAAAGAAAGTTTGTTCACTATACAGGATAGCTCTCTTTATACTCAGGACTCTACATTCACTATAGAGGAGTCCACTATAGATGATTCTTTTGCATAATTGATTTCGGATGTTTATTCTTCTTTACCAATTAACGTAGGTAAAATTTTCACTGGGAAATATATCATAGTAACGATATCAATTAAATATAAAAATGAATGAGAAAAAAATTATTATCCGATAAAAGTCTTACAAGGAATGTGCTTTTAGTCTGAGCCAAACTTTATTTTTCATTGGGTTCTTTGGAATTATTTTTTATAAGAAATTAGTATAAAGAATGAAAAGATAACGGAAGCATGTCCTTCCATGTTCAGTTCTAATTATTGTACATTGTAAGTGCTTGCTATCTTGAAAGTCTTCTGTTTTTGGGCTTCAATGGCTTTTATACTTCTAAAGTAGTCTTTAATTCATGATTCTTTCAGCCCTTTTTTTGATGCTAAGAAGATTACTTTGAAAATGAGGGTAAATAGACGGAGGCAAAGAGAGAGGGAAAGAACACACAAGAAAGGGAACATTGTAAAAGAAGGTGTCTAAAAAGAGGGATAAAAGGGAGTGTATGATTTTTAAATTATTATTAAGTCTTCTATTAAAATATGTAGAACGCGAATGAATATTTACACTGCCTAGATAAAAAGGCATATGTATATAATGAAAAACTTTCAAAATGACAGAAAATTTAGTAGAAAATTAAAACTGTGAAATTTTTTTTTATCAATGTTTTTTGACATAGTTAATAATAATAATTCAATTGTTTTATGTTCTTATTGACATTCTGAAAATGAGTTAAAGAATTTAATAATGGAAATTCCATCTATCATATAACATTAAATCTCGAAGATAAAGAATTCGATTCCTTTATTGAGAATCGAATTCTGAACATTCAATTCAGTACAGCAGATTTCAGAAGTGTAAAATAGATTACTGAATACATGAAAAAAACCAGTTTTACATTTTGTTAGCGAATACATAAACATTGGACACAGAATATTGAACATAAAGATTCATAGCCCATACAGTTAAGTGGACTGGGAGGTAGAAAAACATCTTAGGAAAACATGCGAAGAATAACACTTGATGGGGAAAGAACACTGAGGAAAGAGGAATAATATTATCGTAAAGGGAAACTCTAATAGTAATGGTATAAACATGTGAGACTTCAGATGTAGACAGGGTGAAAGAGACATTAAATGGGACACCTATGGAGTGGGACATTTAGGAATGGGATATTTAAATTGGGCAGTTCGCAGTGGGGCATTTGGGATTGGGAGACTTTTATGGGATTGGGATAAGTATATGGTGTGTTTCTTTCGAACTGAATTTGATTTTCGACTACCTAGTGCATTTATTTCATTATATGATCAAAGAAGGAAGAAGTAAATTCAATATGTAGGTAACCCAAAATGTTAAAATTATGTTTCGATAGAGTCATTCCGAAGTATACTCAGAATCAAAGTAACATCAAATTTCGAAATGGCCGTCTTTTACTTTGATCATTTTAAAAACATGTATATTGCACATGACTATTGGAGCACAAACACGGCACAATACTTTTTCGTCCAACTTGGTCCAAACAGAACAAATGGCTGCCATCAAAGAGTTCAAATTGGGATATCAACGAGCTGAAACTTCTCTTTCCAAGATAAAACCATTTTGCATCATCGAATTGATTTCAGGACTTCCACTTTTGAGTTTCATTCATCTTGTGGGGTAGGGCTCCGTTTTGATAGGAGTCATTGGTTTCAAATGATATGGAGCCAACGAAGGACTCTTCTACAACGTAATGAGATACACATGATTGACATTGATTGCTTCATCAATGACGATCAAATTAGATTGGGTCTCATCCAATGCAACAGCTGCCCATACCATGAAGGAATTTTAATATTTATAAAAAAAAAAATTGTCATAAACCTTATTGGTGACTGCCTCCACCGGAAACTTATTCTCGTCGGGTGAAATCGAAGCCGAGATTGCGGGTGCGTTAATTCTTGTACCATCTGCTGTCCTCTGTCCAGCCGTTTTTTCATGGAGTCCTCGTGAATTAGCTGTCTAGACTGCTTTTTACATGGAGTGAACTTAAGATCCTCCTTGATTAACCTCCGCATTGAGGAGTCTGTCAAATCCATTTGTTTCGTATTTTTCTGACACCTCTCTGCGGATTTCGGCCAATTCGCTTCTTCACTGCTGAAATCACACTCTTGGTGCGAGATGGCCTTTTTCTTCCTGAAATTGGTTTATTTGAGGTTGTGCCTGACTGCTCTTGTTGTTTCCCGTTGTTTTTGGAAATTTAACAGAGCATTGGAAGGTAAATCGCAGCTAAAAATTGAAAATGTTAAAGCATATAAACATAGCATCAGGTTAATACTAATTCTCAAATTAGAGGTAAATCTTTTTTGGGTTACTCTCTACTTCATTGTACGGGAGATAATAACTAAGTTTTATCAGCCTATTCATTTTTTGCCTTTGAAACAATTTAATTTTTTTTTACCTTTTCTAATTACTTTAAACCTATAAACATTTTGCCCCGGATGGCTAGATGTGAGTTATGTATTGTTATTTGTAATAAAACAAAATTAGTCAATAATTTCAATTCAATGTCAATTAAATGTTCATACACCGTATGTGTTCCATTTGTATTAGGGAATCAGAATATCTGCGTACATAGCATATCTTCTTCATCTATAATCCTTTATATTTTATGGTAATATTAATAGTTTGTTATTTATATATTTTATTAATTGTAATGTGTTCATTCAAAGCATCGACAGGAATGCAGTGAGATCTGCTCGTTCACATGATTGGGTGGATTTTAACGAAAATGAAACAATAACGGTGTTAGGTACAGTTTTGTACCTAATTTTGTATATTATACAAAAACAAAAGCCATGTGTATAAAAAAAACACATTTAGTGGCACATATGTGTGTACTAACTGGGGCTTAAAGAAAATATACTCTATAGTGAAATTGCCTATGTACCCAATGGTGAGTTTATAGTGAAGGAAATCTGTAATACCTACTATAGAGAAGCCTCTTAAATTTTATAAGATATATATTCTTTCACAGTCTCAAATTATTAACTTACTAATAAATTCTTCAATTGTTTTGTTATATTAATGAAGGTAATTAAAATAATCTTTTTTTTTCATAATAGTATAAGTTACCATTCTTGTCATAACTAATCAGTTTACAGGAGTATGCCATTCAATAGTTCATAGAAAATAGTAGAAATTTCTATTTCATTGCAGAAAATTGTAGGTTTTCTGGGGGTGACTCGTGTAATATTTTCTTTCTAATTTGAACGATAGTCTTCCAAAATAATTCTCAAGAAAAAAACCACCGGGAAAAAAAAAACTATATGATTTTAAATTTGCTAATTTTTCAGCTAATTAAAAATTTGATTTGAATTAAGTTTCATACATGAGTAAATAGTATCCAATAATTCTTATCTCCTAGTTATTAGAATTTAATTTGCTCTCAATTTAAGGAAGTAACTTTATTAACTGTACTTATTTCTCCATATTACCGACTATATCTTTGTTGATTATTTTTAGAGTACTAATCAAACGCTTTTAATATTTCAATTTTAATTATTCTACCTACTGAAATATTCTATTAACTTTAATTTCAATGAATATCCTATCTTATTTCCATTGAATTAAATTACTACTTAATCATATAAAACTTTCAAAAAATTTACCAAATATATACATGCATTTTAAGTTTTATAATTGCATTTGTTGTCAGATGGAAATATTTTTAAACATATATCGTTTGTTTGCGACAACAGTGTCATAACTGCAAAAAATCTATTTTTCAGGAGAGGCATTTTAGTGGATGTAATGTACGTACATTTAATTTGGTATATCGTTAGGACATTTTGCCTTTCTAGCGGTACATTTTCGAGCTACGACTATGGAACTTTTACCAAAGTAATCAGTATTTTATGATTTATATGTCTGTATGGATAACTTGAAAATACATGTTATATGTAGTGTTTTTGACGTTATTCCTGCAAACAAGCGATATAAAAAATTAACTCGCTAAATTTGAATACGTATTGAGAAATTGCATTATATTTATTCAATAAATACCTATAATTTTATATAAAAAATATCTTAAAAATATGTTTTTACAATCAATACTTCTATAACATTTACGTATCCTAATAATTATGATTTTCTCTTTTCCAGGTAAGTTTCCTTTTGATGTCAGTTCTACACACCTGTAAAAGTTCCGTAAGTAAGTTATTCACATGTAATGGAAGATTTAGAATTCTATGCCTGCCTTATGTAGGAACTTATAGCCCTGGAAACTGCTGACAGAGGTAAACATTGCTACTACCTATTTAATCAGCATTTTATGATACACTCTATGGAATACTATATATAAGTGGATTATATTACTTCATATTTAAAAAGGAAATTTGATAATATTATTCCATAGGTTTTTTTTTATGCGGTTATATAAAAGTTTTCGAACTTGTACTATACTGTCAATAATGTGTAATATTTTTATATCGTACTCATATTTGCTTCTAATTTAAAATCTTTTCATGATTTTATTATTTATTCATATTCATGACTTTCATTAAAAAAAAGTCAGTATTGTGAGAAATTTAATAACTGAATTTGAAACCATTTTTCAAATATCCGATTCAAAAAATAACATTGACAGAAAAATTCAATTCGGTCCAAGAAAGTCAAGATTGATAAATTGAACGTAAGAATTTCATCCAGATTCAAAATATTATATATATCTATTCTTCTAACCAATTTACTTTATTTATACCTTACTTCATGATACATGCAAGATATTTTATACGTAATTCCATCTAGTGCTCAGAAGCTTAGCCATTTTATATCTGAAGAGGGAGGGGATCAAGTTATTTAAGTAACATTCTACATCATTTTAACAGTCGCAATGTTTCTTTCTTATACTCTAAGAATTATAATAATTACATTTAGATATGTAACGTATTCGCATTTTAATAAATATGAGCACAATACCTTGTTCCCAGTCAGTGGAATTACTTGTAATGGACATCATTTTTACCGGCTTGAAATTCTTTGGTCGAAGAAATCTTTTTTGTTATATCGCGACAGGAATTTTCGAGGCGGAAGTGATGAATAGGTTTTCTTTGGGACTTCTTATTAGTAAATTAGATCCGCATTTTTCTTTTTGGTATCAAGATACCTCAACTTCTGACATAAATATGTTGCAAGTTTAATTATAATTTCTTAGTTGATTTGTAACTTATAAGATATTTTTTGTCGCTTGGTTTTATACAATACCTAATTAAAGTGATCTCATTTTCTTCACCATAATACCTTCCTTATTATGATCACCAATACCTTCCTCATGTTCACCAATACCTTCCTTATGATCATCCATACCTTCCTTATGATCACCAATACCTTCCATATGATCACCAATACCTTCCATATGATCACCAATACCTTCCATATGATCACCAATACCTTCCATATGATCACCACTCCTCAAATTTTTCTCTTTTCTCCAAACCATTTTATATGCAAATCGCTGTACCATCTCTGTCCCGTAGCGCAAGAATCCCGCATCTCTACATCGCATTCCCTCAATAATGACATCACTCACTGTAACGTTTCCTACTATTGGAAAATACTCTCTCACGAGTCTGCATGGCCATGTGATGGTGTATTCGTCACATTCGAATTCACTGTTATAGTTCTGTCTCAAAGTTGCATATTGGAACATTCCGGCCATATCAAATGTTATTGAAATTTTAAGGGGTCGAACACTATCAATATATTTATTACAGTATAACTGATCTATAGTGAATGTAGAGTCCTGAGTAAGAAAACTACCTCGTATAGTGAGCTAATTGCCTTTTTATGTCAGACTAAAGGATATTTTTCACTATACGAGGTAGTTCTCTTACTCAGGACTCTACATTCACTATAGAGGAGTTATACTGTATGAAATATTTTATGTGAATCACTTCTCTGTGTCCAATTCTTGTAGTGATCGATGGTTTGAACACAACTTTGTTGCAAGAGTTATTTTTGTTTGATGTTTTTTTTTTAATTTTTCTTCAATCGCTCACATCTGGTTGAAAGTATATAATCGTAATACCAAACGATTTTTAAAAGACTAAAAGGTTAGGTACCAATGTTTATGATAGTCGAATAATTTCAAGAGTTAAAATATTGAAAAAAATCTCTCAATCTCCATTTTTGTTTTGAGAGTTCAGATAATGTAAACAATTTAAATTTAAATTATCTGTATTAATTGACTCAAATTTATTTTTTGTTTTAACTATTTGTTAACTTTGAAACATAAGAGATTCAAATCACGTTTTGAATGAAATATTCACAAGTAATTCTAATTTTTATATTATGGTATTTCAGAAATATTCTCAAAGTGCTTATCTATATCAATATATTATATTCTTTTTTATTGTTTTATATGTTTAGTTTGCCTAAAAAATCACGTTCAAATTAAAGGGTTAAGGGGAGCTTTTCGAAGATGAGGTATATTCGTTGTTTACTGTTTGATGTTTCTGAAACTTGGTAGTTAGATGTAAAAACAAATTCTTAGACATTTTTGTTATTACGATTTTTCCAAAAAATTTGATATTTAGAGTTTTTTCTTGTAACATTTTCCAAATCTATCTTCTCTCACAATTTTTGACCAATATTTCTGTTTTATGCTTCATAATATAATATACCATTTTTTAGAAAATACGGAAAAAGTAAAAATTGAATTATTTATTTTTATTTTATTTTTATTTTATTTTTTTGAACAAATTTTGAAATTCATAAAACGATAAATTGTAGCCTTGGAATTTAACTTAATTTTGCACGTTGAATAACAAAAATCGGTTGAAAACTCTAGATGAAGTAGCGATTTCAATTTGCAAAATTTGCAAAATATGAAGTAGGAGAAAAAATGGCTTTAAAGTTTTAGGGTTCTAAAGTTTGAAAAGGAGTTTTGCTGCTGATAACAGCATCCCCACTGTGACTTTATTGGTTACACACAACTTCATTGTGAAGGGGAACTTATGAACAGTGAAAACCTCTCTTCCCTCCATTCCATTGAATAACCATTAGTCATTAGGATGGACACTTATCAAGCTGGAAACGCTCTTAACGTATCTGTGTAGAACGTTTTTACGTACCCCTGTACGACTTCTAGGGAGAATTTTGCAATTCTCTTTTCACAATCATGTAGAGTTATGTCTATTGAATATTATCAGACAAAAAAAACGAAAAAGGATATTTTGAGCGATTTTTTTGGAAAGCTCCTCTTAAGGAATGAAAAAATTCAAGAAGGATTAGCCATGTATGAATCATCATCCTTTGTCGTGGAAGACAAAAAGACGTTCGTCTGTAAAAGTTTCCTAGAATGTTGCGAGTGATTTACGTCTGACTTCTCCTCAGAATAGTATGAATAATCAAATAATTTGTAAATCATATTTAACTTCAAACAAACGGCGTCCTTATTATCCATCAAATTAAAATTAAATTGTTGCGACACAACTGTTCCTAAAATGTTTTTATTAATGTGAACTCAGCTTTTCTTAGGACTTGAAGGACCCTTGAACAATTGTTTTCGATCAACATTTTTCAAATATATTGCCGTGTGTAGGTGAAAGAGAAAGTGAGTGGGGCCATAGAAGATTAATTGAATATTGCCCCACCTTAATTATCTCTCATATGTAGTGAGAGTAAAATCGATCTAAACTTATTTTCCAAATATCAATTGATTGCCTTATTCAGTGTGTGTGATATCATCTAAGCTGTCCAATAAATTGAAAGTGCGATCCTAAATGGTGTAAAGTAATGAATGGTGATGGCTGATGTGGTCTATCAATCCATCTTCCTTTCTTCTAGTGAAGAGATAATCGATAGACTGGATATTGGAGCCCTTGAGGGGGTGTACCATCGTCCAGATTTATAGGTGGTGATCTTTGATGGCTTTCAAATGCTTTATCCATTAAATATGAACGAAAAATACTTGTATCTTGTAAAATCATTGAAAAATCTATAGAACACAGTTTTTTGTTGTTGTATTTAGGAATGATAAATTTTAGATTCCCAATAGAGGTAACCACTTTCTATCTTCGATGATACCAAGCTTATAAAGTAAACAAATACTGTTAATATAAGTAGAATCTTACGTACAATATAAAATAGCCACTATTTTCCTTTTTAATATCATACATAATATATGTCCACTTTACTGATATTCAAATATGGCTTTCGAATTTTTCCCACAAAAGGAACATTATTCCATTCCTATGTATTTTAGATAAAAACTTCCTTTCAACATGCAGCAATTGGAATTGTAGATTAGACCACTCGACTAAGATATTCTGCCATTTTGTTCTATATTCAAACCAAAAACAGAACTCATTTAAAGTTTGTGTCTCGTAGTCGTTCCATGTTCTTAGATTTATGTTGCAGTCTACAACATCTTGTCCTATCATCAATATCCCCCGAGTCTGTCACACCAGATGTACCATGTGGAACATTGTGCTATGTAACATTGCTACAATGTTTAGATTGCTACAAAGAGTGAAATTGATAGACTTGAAACATAGTAGTGAGTTTCTTCTTTCATTTGGGGATACAAAACTGTAGTTTTCATGATGTGTCGTAGATGGAAGATGTTGAAGAGTAAATCATGCTACTTTGTTTCTTATTCTTATTGACGTATGTAAGACATGTGATATTCAAAAATATGAATTGTAAGAAAGGTTGAATGGTATAACATCTCTGTCTGTTTGGTTTAAGTGATCGAAAGCCCTCTGGGGCCCTATTCTGAAACTGTCCCTAGTGATTGCAAGAGGGTGGCGTCCGTTGGGCCCCCGAACTGTTGTAATTCGTATTGTTTATTTCTTACAGTTTTACAGTATACTTCTTGACTACTTTCAGTTCTAAAGGATTACGCTAGGGTTATGCCCTTCAACTACGAGGTTTTGTGTTTAGTAGAGTCGTAAACTTCATTTACTATCACCTCTTCATTTTCCTCTTCCATCCGTGAGTGGAGCCACCGGTTCTTGTGCCCCTTTTCGTTGTTACATTCATTGGTAAGTGACTGCATTTCATCCATGAGTTTTGTTAAAGATTATTGGTAGGTGACTTTGATCTTGAAGCCACTTTTCTTTCTTACTGCTTCTTTGAGGTCCTTGTATTTAAATTATTTGGACGTCACTGTATCTATCTTTGAAAATTTCTATAATATATCATAACTATGAATAAGAATAGATTCTATTCAATAGAATCTTTTGTTAATTTACTGATTAAATTCATGAAATAAAAATTTATTTAAAGTTTTGGTTTAAAAAAAAATCAGAAAAATTATCACTAGAATTATTATTCAAATTATTTCTTATGTTTATGATGAATGCATATTCAATTATTCGTCATTTTGTTTGTTTTCATTTGTTGTTCATATCTCTTGCTAAGCTATCCTTCTCAAGAATGAGTTTTCCTCCCTATCTTTCGGTAACTGAATATGTTTTATAAGTTTAGAGAGTTTTTGTCCGTGCACTTCATTTTTTGCATCAGTTATTTCGGTGTAGAACTTAAAGAGAAGAGCTGATGTTTATATTATCTAGGGCGATGCATCATAACTTGTACAGAAACTATTGTCTGGAGTGGGAGATACTCTTGTGTCTTGCTTTTATTTTTTTACTATAGTTTTATTACCCTCTTTACTTTAGTATCTTTGTTCTAATTACTGTAGATTTATCCTCATTTTTAATATATATTTTTATTATCCTATGTTCTCCATTTTTCTTTCTAGTTTCTTTATTATATTCTAATGTGATTACACATGTTTTTTTCTATTTCGATAACCATCCTATCTACTCTTCTTCTCCCCTCTTCTTCTTCCCTCTTCTTCTCCCCTCTTCTTCTCCCCTTTTCTTCTCCCCTCTTTTTCTTCCCTCTTCTTCTCCTCATATTCTTCCCTCTTCTTCTTCCCTCTTCTTCTCCCATCTTCTTCTCCCCTCTTCTCCTCCCCTCTTCTTATCCCCTCTTCTTCTTCCCTCTTTTTCTCAACTCTTCTTCTTCCCTCTTCTTCTCCCCTCTTCTTCTCCCCTTTTCTTCTCCCCTCTTTTTCTTCCCTCTTCTTCTCCTCATATTCTTCCCTCTTCTTCTTCCCTCTTCTTCTCCCATCTTCTTCTCCCCTCTTCTCCTCCCCTCTTCTTATCCCCTTTTCTTCTTCCCTCTTTTTCTCAACTCTTCTTCTCCCCTCTTCTTCTTCCCTCTTTTCTCAACTCTTCTTTTCCCCTATTCTTCTCCCCTCTTCTTCTTCGCTCTTCTTCTTCCCTCTTCTTCTCAACTCTTCTTCTCCCCTCTTCTTCTCTCCTCTCCTTCTCCCCTCTTCTTCTTCCATCTTCTCTTCCCCTCTCTTTCTCCCCTCTTCTCTTCTCTTCCCCTCTCCTTCTCCCCTCTTCTTCTTCCCTCTTCTCTTCTCTTCCCCTTCTCCCCTCTTCTCTTCCCCTCTTCTTCTCCCATCTTCTCTTCCCCTCTTCTCTTCCCCTCTCCTTCTCCCCTCTTCTTCAGTCTTTCCCTCACTCTATCGCAGTGAGGTCGTGTCTCTCATTCGCTCCTCAATCCCTTAGCTGGAGTAACTCTCTCCCTAACTCTGTAACACAAAAGGTGTTACCTAAGTGTTATGTGTTACAGTGAGGTGTCACGGTGTTACAGTGTGTCTCTTCCTCAGTGTTACATGTTACTTGGCATAACATTTCAGCTGTCAGTCGAATTGTTTTGGTGTTTCAAAGTGATATCGAACACTACATTTTTCAGCTGCAGTGATAAATATTTATTTTCTCTTATTTGACTGAAACTTTTTGCACTATGAAACTCGTGTATAATTAATAACCATTTCTATTCTAAAATTAATAGAATATAAATATAAATTATTTATATAAATAATTATATTAAAATGTTGTTTCTTTTTTTTTGAAGTGAACTCGTGATTAATTTTATTTTGAGTTATTTCTTCATAAAGAAATATCGGATGAGTTTATTTATTATTTAATTTACTGGTTAATTACTTCTTCCCTCAGATTATTCACCACCTCTATTACCCCTGCAAAGCACATAACTCATCACTTTTATAACCAACCCTCAGAGAAATCTTACTAATGAAACAACTTACCTCTCAGCTAGCACGCAGTAGCTTTCTTGCAGTCATTCATCTCTAGTTTTTGTCAAACCTGGCTAGGGACGCAGATGCCGCTAAGTAATATTTAGCAGTTATGATAAGGGGGGGAAGGAGGGGGGGGGGTATGCTGTCACCCTGCCAAAACAGGGGGAGGGGAGGGGGGTGTACACGAGCACGTGGATAAGATATTGATAGAGATAGGGATGAAATTTAGGGGGTGGGAATCTCCCCTTTTTAACCCCCCAAATTCATACCTCTTGACGATATATGACGATTAGCTACATGATTATTGCGGTAAAAGTTACTCAGTTACCATTTGGGTTACTCCTAATACTCAGGATAATTATGTTTCACTTGCGTTACCCGAATACTCGGGGTAATTATGTATCACTTGCGTTACCCGAATACTCAGGGTAATTATGTATCAATTGCGTTACCCTATTACTCAGGGTATTATCTATCACTGAAGTGATATTTCCAGGCATGTAAATCTTCTACCTGGAAATATTTCCATTTTTTCAAATTAAATCAGTCTAGAATTTAGCGTGATTGATATAAATATTGAATAATGCAAGGAAGAATTTGAATGTTATTTATTTTATTGTTATATATGTATGGGGTACATTAACACATGTGTGGTACATTCATGTTATAATAACTTAGAAGGTAGGCTACACCTTGATACGAGTTTTAGACTCTTCTGCACGTAAACAAATACGCACATACGAACTAACTTATGTGACCCTGCAAGATTATATTGCATACTCTATATACTATACATCGGGTTAGATATTTTTCTATGGTATCCGTACACTGCACAAACAACCTTGGCAATATCCTTATATTCAAATAACTATTTAACGCGCTATATAGGATACAGAGTTTGTAATCTAAAAGTGCAGGGTCACAGAAGTGCATTCGTATGTGCGTATTTTCAAGGCATTGCATATACCTTCTAAGTTAGTATGTCTTGAGGATAATCAATGCGATGCTGAATTCAGCCGGTTTAATCAAATAAAACGAAGTTTAATCATTTTATTCTAAAAAAATGAATAATATACCTTGTTTTTATGTGAAAATAATTATCCCGGGTCACAGAACAGTGTTTTTCAACAAAACTGTAATTCATCTTTGATATGAACCTGCGCAATAATCTACCTTGTAGGTAAAATACCTTGGGTAGCAATACTCTACCTTGTAGTTAAAATACCTTGGGTAGCAATACTCTACCTTGTAGTTAAAATACCTTGGGTAGCAATACTCTACCTTGTAGTTAAAATACCTTGGGTAGCAATACTCTACCTTATTTTACCATACCCTGGGTAGCAATACTCTACCTTGTTTTTACCATACTCTGGGTAGCAATACTCTACCTTGTAGTTAATATACCTTGGGTAGAAATACTCTACCTTGTTTTTACCATACCCTGGGTAGCATTACTCTACCTTGTTTTTACCATACTCTGGGTAGCAATACTCTACCTTGTTTTACCATACCCTGGGTAGCAATACTCTACTTTGTTTTTACCATACCCTGGGTAGCAATACTCTACCTTGTTTTTACCATACCCTGGGTAGCAATACTCTACTTTGTTTTTACCATACCCTGGGTAGCAATACTCTACCTTGTTTTTACCATACCCTGGGTAGCAATACTCTACTTTGTTTTTACCATACCCTGGGTAGCAATATTCTACCTTGTTTTTACCATACTCTGGGTAGCAATACTCTACCTTGTTTTACCATACCCTGGGTAGCAATACTCTACTTTGTTTTCACCATACCCTGGGTAGCAATACTCTACCTTGTTTTTACCATAACCTGGGTAGCAATACTCTACCTTGTTTTTACCATACCCTGGGTAGCAATACTCTACCTTGTTTTTACCATACCCTGGGTAGCAATACTCTACCTTGTTTTCACCATACCCTGGGTAGCAATACTCTACCTTGTTTTACCATACTCTGGGTAGCAATACTCTACCTTGTTTTTACCATACTCTGGGTAGCAATACTCTACCTTGTTTTTACCATACTCTGGGTAGCAATACTCTACCTTGTTTTCACCATACCCTGGGTACATCAATGTTCTTTTAACACAGTGACGCAATAGCACCATTTCTGTATCTGAGAATTTGCTGACATTATCGGAATATTAACGAGAGAAAAATGGAATGAGATTCCGACTGCTACCGGTAATAGCAAGGAATTTGTAACTGGAATTTAAGGGAATTGTGACTGAAATATCAAAGAATTTGTGACTGAAACATCCAGGAATTTGTGACTTGAATTCCAAGGAATTTGTGACTGGAATTTACCGTACGCTTTTCTCAGGTTTCGGAATATTTTTTAACCTGATTTTGTGGTTAAATTACATGTATTACTAGGTTAATAAAGCCCTTTCTAACTAGTTTACGTGCACTCGGTATAGCGTATACCTTCGCCACCGCTTTTAAGTGACATTGGCCATCCAATAATACTTGAGTTATAAATTAACTTGACCTTTGACTCGATCGCTCTCAAAATCTAATTAACTGGTTCCTGGTTATTTACTAATCGTCCCATTAAATTTCAGGCAATTTGGTTTAATACTTTTTCAGTTATGCGAATAACAAGACGATAAATAAATGAATGCCGTCTGAAATATAACCTTCCGCTTTCAGCGAAGGTAACTAGGTGGTTAATTGGCCTTTAACTTTTTTTATTAATTCTTTTATTATCATTAATTTTTATTTAAAATAGAATAAATTACGAATTATCGGTCAGTACTACATCTTCGCTTATATAAGAAAAAAACGATATAAAAATTATTATTATTACACAGTGCTATCTAATACTAATTTTTATATTGTTTTTTCTTATATGACCGAAGATGTGGTACTGACCGATAATTCGTAACTTACCTCAACTGCGATAAAATTTCTCATCCCTTCTACTTTTTATGTTTTGTTTATATGTGATATATCCGTTAATGAAGACTTTAATATTTTAGTAGAGGAGGTATGATTGGTATCAACTTTTCATTCTTTTTAATCTGACATTCAGGAATTTTATTTAATTTGATTATTATGACATTTGACAGTTGATGAATAAAATATTCCAAATCACATAATTTGTATATAATATCACTGGAATGATATGATATATTTTACATTAATTTCTTGTTATGAAAATTATAGGATTATCTAACATGAATTATTTTCACATTTTTTTTTTGTAGGTTGATTATACATTTTCTTTAAATGATATTTTTATATTAAAAACATAGTCGTGTAACGATTATTATTCACTAGGGTAAATTACGAATTATCGGTCAGTTCCACATCTTCGTTCATATAAGAAAAAACAATATAATAATATTGTTTTTATAGGTCCTTTTCATGATACCCGCAGCTATCACGGATAACAATTAAAATAAAAATAAAATTATTTTTAATTGTTTTTTTCTTATATGACCGAAGATGTGAAACTGACCGATAATTCGTAACTTACCCTAGTTGAATACTTCTGAAGAAGATAGTCCGTACAAATGTTTAATAAACACCAGACAAATGTTTATTCCGCTCACGTATTTAGTCTAAATCCCAGTGATGGGGTCCCCCCCCCCCCCTTTGTTTACTCATCTCCCCCGGGGTGAAGAGTTCACCCTCTTTGCGCCTTGGGGGAGAGGGGGGGTAGCTGATAAATGTAGCGTTAAAGTACATAGGGGGAATATTTATAGTACTATGATATATATTGTGACTTTGCTAAACCCCCCCCCCCTCAGACCCCATTTTACCCCCCCCCCCCCCCGACTATATTCATACAATAAATAATAAAGCGTCCCTGCCTTTTTTTTATCATAGGGATTTATTTGATGTTTATTTTTCTATATTAAAATGACTCTGTGTATAAAAAAGTAAAATTGCTTGTGTTTTTAGATTCACTTTTCTTAAAAAAAGAAAAGGATATTTAGTCATTTTGATGTTATTTAGAAATAGAGAAAGTTATGGTGGGGCCATAGAAGATTAAGAGAGAAAGTTATGGTGGGGCCATAGAAGATAGAGAGAGAAAGTTATGGTGGGGCCATAGAAGATAGAGATAGAAAGTTATGGTGGGGCCATAGAAGATAGAGGGAGAAAGTTATGGTGGGGCCATAGAAGATAGAGATAAAATTATGGTGGGGCCATAGAAGATTAGGAGAGAAAGTTATGGTGGGGCCATAGAAGATTAAGAGAGAAAGTTATGGTGGGGCCATAGAAGATAGAGGGAGAAAGTTATGGTGGAGCCATAGAAGATAGAGATAAAATTATGGTGGGGCCATAGAAGAATAGGAGAGAAAGTTATGGTGGGGCCATAGAAGATGAGGAAAAAAGCTATAATTGGACCATAGAAGATTTAGAGAGAACTATATTCAATCTTCTATTACCCCACCAAAACTTCCTATCATGATCTTCTATGACCCCACCAAAACTTCCTCTATAAGTATGTAAAAATGAACATTAATTTTTTTCTTAAATTTCAATCAGACAACTTATTTTATATATTAAAAAAATCTACTATTTTCTTTTCTTTCCTTTATTTTCGTACCCAAAGAATGACGGCTGTGCAATTCCCTTTGAAGTCTAAGGTAACAAACAAATACTCGGGTAATGGAATACTTTCCACTGAAAGAGAGCTCTGGTATTATTACTCTCAAAATATGACTTCAATGGTAAAAATACATCTGTTGAATCTACTACAGACTTTCACTACGAGTTGGTACACACAGAGAACGGTTTTGTTAAATTTACAAAACATATTTTGTCGATAACATTTGGTTATGATAATGGGAAAATTTTGTTATATTAACCATCAATTGAGTTAAATCAGCAATAAAATATTGTTCAAAGATTTCTTCACTACAACAAAATATTTCCTCAAGTTAACAGTACAATTTTTGTAATGGATTATTGTTAAGGTTACTAAAAAAGTTTTGTTCATATTAACTTAAATATTGCTATGATAACAATAAAATATTGTTAAATGTTTTTTTATTTATAACAAAATGTTTTTGTAGTAGTAACTTAAAAAATTTAGTTAAAATATAACATCGTTGTTTAACAAAATACCTTTGTCTTTATAAATAATAATTTTGCTACAATAATATTATATTTTTGTTGATATATTTTTTACTATTAACAATATTATATTGTCATTAGTAATAATTATCTGCCATTTCTTTTTGTTATTAGGCTTCATATAAATTTTAAGTTACCACAATATGTATTCATTGTTCGTACAGAATCAATATATATAAATTTATACGTGTTTCTTGAGTGCTATTTTGCATCTATATTCCTACGTATGTCCCACGCGTGATGTCCCTCGTCTGTTTTACGCGGGAAAAAGTAATGCATTGAGTCTTGGGGCAAATCTTAATGGTAAAAATATCGATACATATTAGCTACAGCAAGTTCATTCCAAAGCCTTATTTACGTATCATAACTACGTAAGCAATGATACACACTAGTAGGTATCTATGTAGGTATTGATTGATAACACCTAGTAAGAAACTAGGTAGGTAGGAGGGAATTGATAAATATTAATAGATAGCTATTTTAAAAATATTCAATTTAAATGTTCTATTGCTTGTTATTATAAAAAAGAAAAGACACGAAATCAAAAGAATGTAAAATAATATTTATTTATAATAACTTTAAAAGGCATGTATGTTTTCATATTGGTTATACTTCATTCCAATCCTACTTCTACCATGTCCAGGATGGCTGAGAGGTTAGCGCCGCAGACTGGAGATTGGAGATCGTCGGTTCGAGTCCTGAATGAACCACTTCACTTCTATGTTCATTTATTCCCATTTAATTTGAATAAAACAACTTGTAACCTTAAACTAATTGATATTTACATATACACTATATGTAATATATTAAGAAATAGTAATTAAAACAGCATAATCTATTTTTTCAGTTAAAATAACTAGATGATTTTGTTGCTACAAAAAAATTGTTTGTGTTGCTTTAAACATTCTTTTTGTTGACATAACAAAATACATTTTTTGAAGTAACAGTATTGTAATGTTACTATAACTAATAAGCTTTAGTTACTGTTACCTTAAAAAATCTAGTGTAACTATAACAAAAAAACCTTAACAAAAAAATATATATTTACTGTAACAAAATTATTTTGATGGCTCATAGCTGACTAATTTATTTTGTTGATACAACCAAAAACCGACTTTTTTTTGTTGTATCAACAAAACCGTTCTCTGTGTGTATGAATGTGTACCGTGTGTTGGTGAAGCTGGGGAAAATGTAGGGTAAGTTTTGAGTTATTGGACGATTTCATAATTTCGATCATAAAAGAATAAAACTGTATATTTTAGCTAGTTGTTTTATTATTAATAGGAATTTTCTCTTCTGTGGTCGGAAATGCAGAACCATCCGATAACTCGAAACTTGCCCTAGTAACTGATTTTTTTTCACGGTTTACTAATTTTAAAAATTGAAAAAATAAATTTATCCGCATTGATTCCTGTAAAATTTAAAATATTTTATTTTGGTTTAAAATTGTAATATAATTTGAAATATAAAATTATAATTATAAGTTTATTTGAGTTGATATGAAATAAGGTTTATTGGACAGTACACAGCTTGCTATATCTTGTAACCTGTTCTTTGATCCAAATGACGCTGTTTCTGTTCCATTAAAGCCTACCAATCGATCTGCTTCATCGTCAACACAATCTCCAATCTACAGCTACAGTTGATTGATCACCAACTGTATAGAGTATACAGGCAGTTATATCACCAACTGTATAGAGTATACAGGCAGTTATATCACCAACTGTATAGAATATACAGGCAGTTATATCACCAACTGTATAGAGTATACAGGCAGTTATATCACCAACTGTATAGAATATACAGGCAGTTATAACACCAACTGTATAGAGTATACAGGCAGTTATATCACCAACTGTATAGAGTATACAGGCAGTTATATCACCAACTGTATAGAGTATACAGGCAGTTATAACACCAACTGTATAGAATATACAGGCAGTTATATCACCAACTGTATAGAGTATACAGGCAGTTATAACACCAACTGTATAGAATATACAGGCAGTTATATCACCAACTGTATAGAGTATACAGGCAGTTATATCACCAACTGTATAGAATATACAGGCAGTTATATCACCAACTGTATAGAATATACAGGCAGTTATGTCACCAACTGTATAGAGTATACAGGCAGTTATATCACCAACTGTATAGAGTATACAGGCAGTTATATCACCAACTGTATAGAATATACAGGCAGTTATGTCACCAACTGTATAGAGTATACAGGCAGTTATATCACCAACTGTATAGAATATACAGGCAGTTATATCACCAACTGTATAGAGTATACAGGCAGTTATATCACCAACTGTATAGAATATACAGGCAGTTATATCACCAACTGTATAGAATATACAGGCAGTTATATCACCAACTGTATAGAGTATACAGGCAGTTATATCACCAACTGTATAGAATATACAGGCAGTTATATCACCAACTGTATAGAATATACAGGCAGTTATATCACCAACTGTATAGAATATACAGGCAGTTATGTCACCAACTGTATAGAGTATACAGGCAGTTATATCACCAACTGTATAGAGTATACTGGCAGTTATATCACCAACTGTATAGAATATACAGGCAGTTATATCACCAACTGTATAGAATATACAGGCAGTTATGTCACCAACTGTATAGAGTATACAGGCAGTTATATCACCAACTGTATAGAGTATACAGGCAGTTATATCACCAACTGTATAGAATATACAGGCAGTTATATCACCAACTGTATAGAGTATACAGGCAGTTATATCACCAACTGTATAGAGTATACAGGCAGTTATAACACCAACTGTATAGAGTATACAGGCAGTTATATCACCAACTGTATAGAGTATACAGGCAGTTATAACACCAACTGTATAGAGTATACAGGCAGTTATATCACCAACTGTATAGAATATACAGGCAGTTATAACACCAACTGTATAGAGTATACAGGCAGTTATATCACCAACTGTATAGAATATACAGGCAGTTATATCACCAACTGTATAGAGTATACAGGCAGTTATAACACCAACTGTATAGAGTATACAGGCAGTTATATCACCAACTGTATAGAATATACAGGCAGTTATATCACCAACTGTATAGAGTATACAGGCAGTTATATCACCAACTGTATAGAGTATACAGGCAGTTATAACACCAACTGTATAGAGTATACTGGCAGTTATAACACCAACTGTATAGAATATACAGGCAGTTATAACTGGATTATGGGAATTTAGAATAATCTGTATTTTTAAATACACAAAAATGATTTAATAAATAGCTTATTTTACATTGCAATAAAGTAATATTCCTCTATAGTAGACTATAGTGAATGTAGAGTCCTGAGTAAGAACTACACCATATAGTGAACAAATTTTCTTTAGTCTGTCATAAATAGCATCAGTTTTAGAAAACCAATAGCCATTCATGGTAGACTAAAGAAAATTTGTTCACTATACTGAGTGGTTCTCTTACTCAAGATTCTACATTCACTATAGAGGAGTTCTTATTTCAATTATATCCATATTTATATAATTTTCAATCACATGAAATTGTGTTCTGTTAATCTGAATAAAAAAACGTTTACTACGATCTTCTGATACTTCTATTAAGCCTTGTTCTCTCCATGTAATATATCAGTGTTTGTATTATCACCAGTCACATAAAATCCGTACTTTCTTTCTCCATGCAATATATTAATATTTATATAATCCCCAGTCACATAAATGCTTTCTTCTCTCCGTATATGTCCATTAGGGCTTAAGATTTACGATCTAAGTTATAGTAGGACTGTGAGATTTGGTGTAGAAGCAGCAAGCCATTTGCTGCGATTTATGAATTGCTATTGGGACACATACTTGTAATGCTGGGTGTAATTCGCTACTTGTAATGCTTGGCGTAATTCGCTAATTATAATGCTGGGTGTAATTCGCTACTTGTAATGCTTGGCGTAATTCGCTACTTGTAATGCTGGGTTTAATTCGCTACTTGTAGTGCTGGGTGTAATTCGCTACTTGTAATGCTGGGTGTAATTCGCTACTTGTAATGCTGGGTGTAATTCGCTACTTGTAATGCTGGGTGTAATTCGCTACTTGTAATGCTGGGTGTAATTCGCTACTTGTAATGCTGGGTGTAATTCGCTACTTGTAATGCTGGGTGTAATTCGCTACTTGTAATGCTGGGTGTAATTCGCTACTTGTAATGCTGGGTTTAATTTACCATTTACTTGAAATGCTGGGTGTAATTCGCTTTGCTTGTATTTTTCCTTTTGGTGAACTGTTATGTTGATGAACTATCGGATACTGTCTTTCTTTACAAATTACCGAATAGAAACTTCCCAAAAAGCATTATTATAAGTTATGAATCCTTATGACACCCAAAGTATATTTACTGTGTAAAATATAATGATATCTACTCAATTAAATTATTTTGATAGTGAACAGACATCAAAGTTTATAATAAACCTCACTGGAAATTTCCCATCTAGCAATTCGTAAAAAATAAATAATCTTCCGATTGTGTCAGTATAGTTTTACTTTGGGAGAATAATAAATGATCGTGGGGCTATAGAAGAGCAACAGGGAATGCCACTTAATATGGCCCCTCCATAGTTCTATCCTGTGTAATTATTTGAGTTGTGACAATATGTTTTTAATATCATAGATATTAAGAATATCATAGACGAAATGAAATGGTATCGGATACTATATACCGCTGGTTTAGAACCATTCAATACTCTTATTCCTCTCCATCTATAATATTTTCGAGATCTATGATTTGAAAAGCATATTGTTACAACCTTATATTAATCTTATGATGGTAGAGCAAACGTAAATATGTATTTTCCCCCTCTTAATCTTCTATAGCCCCACCATAACTTTTTCTCTGTGCTCTTATAAACAGAAATATTAAACTCCTTCTTTTGACTTTTCCATGAATATTTGAATTCAATTAATTCCCTCCATGAAAAGTGCACAGCGAGTTGCCTTTTGTTTAATGTTTAATTGAAACTCCACTATTCAAAACTATATTAATATACTTCTCTCCCATTGTTTATGCTCCGTACAAAATGATATTCATTTATAAACGTGTGTATCATCCTCTAATTAAATCTCTACTATATTATTAGCTCCTGAAATATCACTATTGGGTATTAATATCGACCAAAGCCAATATATCAAATAACGCAATAATAGTTGCCAGAAGTCACCACAATGTGTTTCCAACCCTCCACTCAATTTAGGTTTTCCCCTCTTTTTCATTGTGGCAAATCTGGTGCAATTTTAGAGAATTAGAGAACTTAGGAACGGCGAAGACTATCATCAGTTAGAGTGCGATACGGAATCTGCTGACTCTGTTCTTTTAACGGACACTGTTCTTTTACCGGACACTGTTCTTTTAACGGACACTGTTCTTTTAGCGGACACTGTTCTCTATTTTAATCAAATTAAAGAATTGGTAAACTTAAAGGGCTGAGGGGTTAAAGAACATATCCAACATTTGTCAGTTTTTGGTTGGTTGATTTTGATTTTCAATCAAAATAAAAAAATCTTTGTTTTTAATAAAACAAATTGTTTTGATCAAATAATTAAATAAACGAATTCCTATCCAAGGATTTATAATTTTAGAGGGTAATCGAATATTTGTGAGTATAAAGTCTTTGATGGATCCTTTATCAGGTTTGAATAAAAAAAATCTAAAATTTTTTCTCTGTTCCATATTTACTATCAATTTATTACCAAATCTGTTCATAGATACAAAGTTCAATCCGAAAAAAGTATTTACTGTTCAAAATCATTTCGGATTCAATCTCCTGCGTAACAATAAATATCATTCGGAACATAGGAGAGGAGCCTTAATAGTTCGGATTAGGGGATTAGTAACATCATTTGGGAACTTTATTTGTGCTGTAACTCTTGCTGCAATGGCAAAGAAAAAGATACACTTGGCACATCAGCACACACACTGCGTAAAATATCCAAACTCTACGGTACTCATAAACACATTTTGAAATTACAGAGACACAGTCTAAGAAAAGGGTATCAGTAATGATTTTTAGTCATTTTACTAATTTCACATTTTTGAAATGTATTTTAATAATTTTAATGTTTATATATGTTTATAATTAGTCTGTGTACACAATGACCAATTTGAAAGATTAAAAAATGATAGAAAAATAGAAAACTGTGATTTGTGAAATTAACAACATCATGCGACAAACAAAATACTTTTTTTCTGGTAGTACATCATCACAGTGACTCTTTTCTCTGATAGTACATCATCACAGTGACTCTTTTCTCTGATAGTACATCATCACAGTGACTCTTTTCTCTGATAGTACATCATCACAGTGACTCTTTTCTCTGATAGTACATCATCACAGTGACTCTTTTCTCTGATAGTACATCATCACAGTGACTCTTTTCTCTGATAGTACATCATCACAGTGACTCTTTTCTCTGATAGTACATCATCACAGTGACTCTTTTCTCTGATAGTACATCATCACAGTGACTCTTTTCTCTGATAGTACATCATCACAGTGACTCTTTCCTCTGATCGCACATCATCACAGTGACTCTTTTCTCTGATAGTACATCATCACAGTGACTCTTTACACTGATAGTATACATCATCACAGTGACTCTTTTCTCTGATAGTACATCATCACAGTGACTCTTTTCTCTGATAGTACTTCATCATAATAACATTTTCTGATAGTACGTGTCTTATATTCAGAACATTAAGCCACCCATCCACGTTCATCTTCTTAGGTAGTATTTAATTAAATGCGAATTAAGTTGCCGGGTCTCGGATTAGAAGTGATACGCCTGATGAGTAAATCAGAACTGTCTCGCTAGCGAACTCTACGGTTAATTCCTGCCTAGTCTGCAAACTTAATGTTGCACAGTTTAAACGAAACTGTAAAGACTTAAGGGATCAACTCTTTGCTTTGACATCAGTGATATTCTTATGTGAACTTACATTGTGAGGTTTATGGTGGGGTTATGGGAGAATATGAGTATATTATCTTCTATTACCCCCAACATAATTCTGATATCTCAACCTTTTACTTATCCCTACATATTTTATGTATCTATTTATTTAGAGACAATATGTATTATATTAATATATAATAAAAATTACTATATAATTTTTATAAAAATTATAATTTTTTTTTTCGCTACAATTTTTTTTTTCATGTTCCTATGATTTAAAAAACAAATTTCGTATTAAATCATTTAAGCATTATATTCTATTCACATTAATTAACACGAGTAAAAATAATATCACCGGTTGACAAATGATTTGACAATTATCTGACACAACAGTTAGCATTAACATGTCAAATGAATGTTGTAACATGCATGACATGTTGTATCCATTGTAGTTAGCGTCTGCCGATATTCGTCCAATTTGTCGATAACGATATTTCACTGTCATTGACTATCGGTGAATCGATATATCTTAATTGCGATAGAATTAGATACATTTTCTTAGATATTTTAGTGTATAGAATGATTGAGGTAGTTAGTCTTTGGATATTCGATAGAAAATACTTTGAAAAAAAAAGAAATGTTGTAGAAAAATTGAATCAAATACATTGCTGATGTTGACTCTTTAAAAAATATTAATTGGAAGAAAAAGGTTTGTTGGTGGAGATATATTTTAGTTAATGATTTTGGTTAATATGAGATATTTGTTAATAAGATAGCATTTGTTAGTGAAATAATAATTGTTTTAAAAAATATTTGTTTTTAAAATATTTGTTTTAAAAATATTTGTTTTAAAAAATATTTGTTTTAAAAAATATTTGTTTTAAAAATATTTGTTTTAAAAATATTTGTTTTAAAAAATATTTGTTTTAAAAAATATTTGTTTTAAAAAATATTTGTTTTAAAAAATATTTGTTTTAAAAAATATTTGTTTTAAAAAATATTTGTTTTGAAAAATATTTGTTTTAAAAAATATTTGTTTTAAATTTTTTTTTTTCAAAATATTTGTTTGCTAAAACATTTGTTTGTAAAATATTTGTTTGCTAAAATATTTGTTTGCTAAAATGTTTGTTTGCTAAAATATTTGTTTGCTAAAATATTTGTTTAAAAAAATATTTGTTTACAAAAAGTATGTGACCGTAAAAAAGAGTTATTTGAAAAAATATATTTATTAATAGAATTATTTGCTAGTAAATGATATATGTTATTAAAAACATTAGTTAATAAAGCCCATCGCATCGTGGTGAATCAGATTGAATGGTTATCATTTTAATTAGTGCTATGACGTAAGCGTTCCCTGCATAACCTTTTTAAAAATGCTAGAGCGTGAATTAATAATGGTTCTAAATACCAAACTTCATTTCCTGATTAGGTGTGGTATTTATTGTTATTTTTACGTAGAAGATGCGCTCTGTAAAACATTAAATAGTGAAAAATAACCTGTAAATATTTCACCTGCAACGGATACATTTTTTTGAACAGAAAACATATGGAGAAATAATTTAATATGTTGAAGTGACAATTAAAAAATGAAAACTTTAGTTTTTAATAGGTCATTATTAAAAAAACATGAAAAATAAGAATTTATTTTCAATTTTTATTCCATTTTTTGAGTATTTTTTGTATAATAATATATCAATGGTGACTCCACAGTGAAAATATTTCAGTACTTATATTTTGATGCCTTTTTTATTTATAACCAAATAAATCTAATGTGCATTTGCATTATATGACTTATATTCTATAGCTGCTCTCATTTCACTCACCTGTACTCACTTCAGTCACCTGCACTCACTTCACTCACCTGCTCTCACTTCACTCATTTCACTCACCTGTACTCACTTCAGTCACCTGCACTCACTTCACTCACCTGCTCTCACTTCACTCACCTGCACTCACTTCATTCTCTTCACTCACCTGTACTCACTTCACTCACCTGCTCTCACTTCACTCACCTGCACTCATTTCACTCTCCTCACTCACCTGCACTCACTTCGCTCTCTTCACTCACCTGCACTCACTTCACTCTCTTCATTCACCTGCACTCACTTCACTCTCTTCACTCACCTGCACTCACTTCACTCACCTGCTCTCACTTCACTGACCTGCTCTCACTTCACTCACCTGCACTCACTTCATTCTCTTCACTCACCTGTACTCACTTCACTCACCTGCACTCACTTCACTCTCTTCACTCATCTGCACTCACTTCACTCTCTTCACTCACCTGCACTCACTTCACTCTCTTCACTCACCTGCACTCACTTCACTCTCTTCACTCACCTGCACTCACTTCACTCTCTTCACTCATCTGCACTCACTTCACTCTCTTCACTCACCTGCACTCACTTCACTCTCTTCACTCACCTGCACTCACTTCACTCTCTTCACTCACCTGCACTCACTTCACTCACCTGCACTCACTTCACTCTCTTCACTCATCTGCACTCACTTCACTCTCTTCACTCACCTGCACTCACTTCACTCTCTTCACTCACCTGCACTCACTTCACTCTCTTCACTCACTTCACTCACCTGCACTCATCTGCTCTCATTTAACTCTATTAAATGCATATATTGTTTATTTCCTCTCAGGAAGTCCCTCCACTGCACCATATATTCCATTGTATTACCATTGTACCATCACAATAACTACCACAATGAAGTGGGAGCTTATGATGTCTTCGTGGTTTATCTATCCAACTAATTCTAAACTGCGATATCATATACCTATTAAACTCTATTCAAAATCAGGGGCAGTGGCTTCATCGTTAGTGTCCAAATTACGGCATTACTTATCATAATTTTTTCCAAATCTAAATTCAATCGAAATATCTGATAAAGAATTGGAAGATCAACAATTTAGACAGATATATTTTATTACAGTTTAAGCCTATTTTTCAGAAAATGTTCATTGTTGTAGTTCAACATTATAATTATTTCGTAATTTTCAATTTTCACTTTTTTTAATTTAATAAGTACAATTTCTCTATATTTTCTTTTTAGTAAAATAACTAAAGCTAAGTATAAGTATAAACTTTTCAGTTAAACCTGACAGTCTGAGGTAAAAAGAACAGAGTCACTCTGTTTGGATTAAATACTTTATATGAACTAATTACTACAGTCTTTGTTATTTGTCAACTTGTTTGTGTGCCTGCTTGTGTCACTACCCAAGCAACCATGACACATTGTGCCAACATGGGCACTAGATGGTTAGATGGGCAAGAGATGGTAGACAGAAAAGTGGCCTAGAAATTACACGGGGATAATGTGGTTTTCCATTCTCATGGAATGTTACCTTGGGAGAAGGTTGGTTCATTATGGAGAATCCGTCCCACGGAGTTGTTATACTGGCCCAACCTGATTACTAGATGACTTGTCAACATTAAATGGCTGAAACTGATTAACCTATTGGCAACATCTTGAGCCAAGATGGTTTCAACATAACAGCTCATGCTGTCACCATGTTGGCCCATTTTGCAAAAAAAAACAGTACCAATACGATTTGTACACCTAGTGCCAACATAGGACCCATTAACTTGTGTTGCTTGGGTATTTGTGTGACTGTTTGTGTGACTGACACGTAGTCTGTTTACTAGTGTAGTAAACTTATTGTTAATACAAAAATAAACAAAAAAGAAGTTAAATTCTGAAATTTGAATTACTCGAATGAGAATAAAATTCCTATCGTAAATATTATATTAATAGTGTTTTTTTATTATCAAATAATTGGCATAAGGAATTTACCTGATCAGTGTTACCAACTGTAGCATATCTAACAGAGTTACCAACTGTAGCATATCTAACAGAGTTACCAACTGTAGCTTATCTAACAGTGTTACCAACTGTAGCATATCTAACAGAGTTACCAACTGCAGCATATCTAACAGTGTTACCAGCTGTAGCATATTTAACAGAGTTACCAACTGTAGCATATCCAACAGAGTTACCAACTGTAGCATATCTACCAGAGTTACCAACTGTAGCATATCTAACAGAGTTACCAACAGTAGCATATCTAACAGAGTTACCAACTGTAGCATATCTAACAGAGTTACCAACTGTAACATATCTAACAGAGTTACCAACTGTAGCATATTCAACAGGGTTACCAACTGTAGCATATCCAACAGGGTTACCAACTGTAGCATATCTAACAGGGTTACCAACTGTAGCATATCTAACAGAGTTACCAACTGTAGCATATCTAACAGTGTTACCAACTGTAGCATATCTAACAGTGTTACCAACTGTAGCATATCTAACAGTGTTACCAACTGTAGCATATCTAACAGAGTTACCAACTGTAGTATATCTAACAGAGTTACCAACTGTAGCATATCTAACAGGGTTACCAACTGTAGCATATCTAACAGGGTTACCAACTCTAGCATATCTAACAGAGTTACCAACTGTAGCATATCTAACAGTGTTACCAACTCTAGCATATCTAACAGAGTTACCAACTGTAGCATATCTAACAGAGTTACCAACTGTAGCATATCTAACAGGGTTACCAACTGCTCAAAGTGCATCCTGACAATGCACTCAGTGTTCTCACAGTGCTCACTATAGTGCATTATTTGCACACACAGACACGACTATAAACAATGTATAGTGTATGTATAGTACAGCAGATGTTATAGTAAGCGTCCCTCTACATTACTATTTGTCTATCGATCTACAATTAGATTGGTAATTATTATCCCAGGAATATATCTAATACTAATTAATGATAAACAATTATCATTTAAATTTACCTGTATTAAATTTATTAATTAGATAACTTTCTGTTCTTATTAGATAAATCACATTAACCGCATCAAATTTTAGTAATAATTTAAACATAAGAAATATTTCATATAGAAACATAAATAAAAAAATCATAACTTTGGTATATAACATCACTTTATTCTATAATATTTTATTGTTATTGTAAGACTATTTACGGCATTTGAATTTAACTATTGAACTTGATTTACTGTATTTGGTTACCATGGAAACAAGAAATATGGTAAACCCTTCTCATAAAATTGTAAACACTTCTCATAATATCGTAAACACTTCTCATAATGTTGTAAACACTTCTCATAATATCGTAAACACTTCTCATAATACTGTAAACACTTCTCATAATATTGTAAACATTTCTCATAATATTGTAAACACTTCTCATAATATTGTAAACACTTCTCATAATATTGTAAACATTTCTCATAATATTGTAAACATTTCTCATAATATTGTAAACACTTCTTATAATGTTGTAAACATTTCTCATAATATTGTAAACACTTCTCATAATATTGTAAACACTTCTTATAATGTTGTAAACATTTCTCATAATATTGTAAACACTTCTCATAATATTGTAAACCCTTCTCACAATATTGTAAACACATCTCATAATATCGTAAACACTTCTCATAATGTTGTAAACACTTCTCATAATATCGTAAACACTTCTCATAATACTGTAAACACTTCTCATAATATTGTAAACATTTCTCATAATATTGTAAACACTTCTCATAATATCGTAAACACTTCTCATAATATCGTAAACACTTCTCATAATATTGTAAACACTTCTCATAATATTGTAAACACTTCTCATAATACTGTAAACACTTCTCACAATATTGTAAACACTTCTCATAATATTGTAAACACTTCTCATAATATTGTAAACACTTCTCATAATATTGTAAACACTTCTCATAATATTTTAAACATTTCTCACAATATTGTGAACACTTCTCATAATATTGTAAACACTTCTCATAATATCGTAAAAGCTTCTCATAATATCGTAAACACTTCTCATAATATTGTAAACACTTCTCATAATATCGTAAACGCTTCTCATAATATTGTAAACACTTCTCACAATATTGTAAACACTTCTCATAATATCGTAAACGCTTCTCATAATATCGTAAACACTTCTCATAATATCGTAAACACTTCTCATAATATTGTAAACACTTCTCATAATATTGTAAACACTTCTCACAATATTGTAAACACTTCTCATAATATCGTAAACACTTCTCATAATATTGTAAACGCTTCTCATAATATCGTAAACACTTCTCATAATATTGTAAACACTTCTCATAATATTGTAAACACTTCTCATAATATCGTAAACACTTCTCATAATATTGTAAACACTTCTCATAATATCGTAAACACTTCTCATAATATCGTCTTTCTTTCCTCATTGTAAACAATAGAAATAAGTTCCGACGTTTCTAATATCAAATTTCTTGTTGCGATCTTCAGAAATTATCTTCAACTCTAAACATGTAATGAAATTTATTATCACTTGAACATGATATAGTCAAGATGAACGTGATAGTCAAGATGAACATGATATAGTCATGATGAACGTGATAGTCAAGATGAACATGATAGTCAAGATGAACATGATAGTCAAGATGAACATGATAGTCAAGATGAACGTGATAGTCAAGATGAACATGATAGTCAAGATGAACGTGATAGTCAAGATGAACTTGATAGTCAAGATGAACATGATAGTTGAAATGAACATGATAGTCAAGATGAACTTGATAGTCAAGATGAACATGATAGTTGAAATGAACATGATAGTTAAAATGAACATGATAGTTAAAATGAACATGATAGTCAAGATGAACATGATAGTTAAAATGAACATGATAGTTAAAATGAACATGATAGTCAAGATGAACATGATAGTTGAAATGAACATGATAGTTAAAATGAACATGATAGTTAAAATGAACATGATAGTCAAGATGAACATGATAGTCAAGATGAACATGATAGTTAAAATGAACATGATATAGTGAACATGTTCTATTATAATGGGTTTCCCTTATTATAATGGGTTTCCCTTATTATAATGGGTTTCCCTTATTATAATGGGTTTCCCTTATTATAATGGGTTTCCCTTATTATAATGGGTTTCCCTTATTATAATGGGTTTCCCTTATTATAATGGGTTTCCCTTATTATAATGGGTTTCCCTTATTATAATGGGTTTCCCTTATTATTCTGTTTTCGTTCAAAAGATGATATCGTCTCATATACTTTAACCAACTCCTGTCCCGTGTTCCCTATTTTTGCCTGAAATTACATTGCTACCTTAATTGCAATGGGATGAAGGTGGTTAAAATGGGAACAACATTAGAGAATAAATCGAAAAATGATAAGATGACACACTTGGGTGTGTTATGGGTGAGGAAATGACACAATAAGATGACACACTTGGGTGTGTTATGGGTGAGGAAATGACACACTTGGGTGTGTTATGGGTGAGAAGATGACACACTTGGGTGTGTCATGGGTGAGGAAATGACACAATAAGATGACACACTTGGGTGTGTTATGGGTGAGGAAATGACACACTTGGGTGTGTTATGGGTGAGAAGATTACACACTTGGGTGTGTCATTGGTAAGAAAATGACAGACTTGGGTGCTTTATGGGTGAGAAGATGACACACTTGGGTGTGTCATTGGTAAGAAAATGACACACTTGGGTGTGCTATTGATCCAAATGACACACTTTTGTGTGATATTGCTCCAAATAACACACTTGGGTGTGTTATGGGTTACAGAATATCCTATTATGTGCATCATGTACCTCCTCCTGACACATTTAGATGGGGTTAAGATACTGTCAAGTGTTTGTCACAACATAGCTCTAACGTCTTTAGAAATAGAAAAGTGACTACCTATCTCTCCGAATATCACTATGTGATTATTAACGTGTATATTTTAACATATGTTCATGTAATTGTTGTCAAGTGTGTTTTTCACTCAATATTTGGTTGTTAGGAAGGCATGTCACACCTTAGGGAGAAAAATGTGGTGGGTAATAAAAGATTTAAAAACATCTTAAAATCTCCTCTGGCCCCACCATAGCTTGTTGCTAAATACATCACTTTTTTTACTTTATTTACATTTAGTGCCTCAATTTTTCATCTAAAATATTGTTTTATTTTCATTCTTCTTCTTAAAATCAGTAAAAAAGTTAGGTGTCATTTTTCTATTTTTGTAGTTGCCTCCTATTCTCTCCGTTCACCTCCTTTCCATTCGCCTCCTCTGTGTTCACCTCCTCTCCCCTCCATTCACCTCCCTGCATTCACCACCCTCCATTCACCTCCTCTGCGTTCACCTCCCCTGCCCTCCATTCACCTCCCTGCATTCACCTCCCTGCATTCACCTCCCTGCATTCACCTCCCTCCATTCACCTCCTCTGTGTTCACATCCCCTCCCCTCCATTCACCTCCCTCCATTCACCTCCCTGCATTCATTTCCTCTGCATTCACCTCCTCTCCCCTCCATTCACCTCCCTGCATTCGCCTCCTCTGCATTCGCCTCCTCTTCATTCGCCTCCTCTGCATTCGCCTCCTCTTCATTCGCCTCCTCTTCATTCGCCTCCTCTTCATTCGCCTCCTCTTCATCTTTTACTGCTCTCCGCATCATTTACTGCTCTGTGCATCATTTACTGCACTCTGTACACTCTTGCTAATGGTGCAGTCGTACCATTGCAAACGATTTCAAGTGAAGAGCAAACACAGCGTCCATAAGTAACCAAAGTTGCTTATTCTGATGTCAGGGCTGATGTTTAGACTCTCATATCACTCTGTCATTTAATGCTGTAAATAATAGTCACAGTGCTGTAAATAATAGTCTTAATGCTGTAAATAATA
Source organism: Caprella mutica (assembly GCA_947561585.1). Classification (NCBI taxonomy): domain Eukaryota; kingdom Metazoa; phylum Arthropoda; class Malacostraca; order Amphipoda; family Caprellidae; genus Caprella; species Caprella mutica. The sequence goes on along the minus strand of CANNZV010001400.1, from coordinate 70,221 downwards.
GTCACAATGCTGTAAATAATAGTCTTAATGCTGTAAATAATAGTCTTAATGCTGTGAATAATAGTCACAGTGCTGTAAATAATAGTCTTAATGCTGTAAATAATAGTCACAATGCTGTAAATAATAGTCTTAATGCTGTAAATAATAGTCTTAATGCTGTGAATAATAGTCATAATGCTGTAAATAATAGTCATAATGCTGTAAGTAATAGTCATAATGCTGTAAATAATAGTCACACGGCTGTAAAAATTAGTCATAATTCTGTAAATAATAGTCACACGGCTGTAAAAATTAGTCATAATTCTGTAAATAATAGTCACACGGCTGTAAAAATTAGTCATAATTCTGTAAATAATAGTCACACGGATGTAAAAATTAGTCATAATTCTGTAAATAATAGTCACACGGATGTAAAAATTAGTCATAATACTGTAAATAATAGTCATAATGCTGTAAATAATAGTCATAATGCTGTAAATAATAGTCATAATGCTGTAAAAATTAGTCATAATACTGTAAATAATAGTCATAATGCTGTAAATAATAGTCATAATACTGTAAATAATAGTCATAATGCTGTAAATAATAGTCATAATGCTGTAAATAATAGTCTTAATGCTGTGAATAATAGTCACAATGCTGTAAATAATAGTCATAATACTGTAAACAATAGTCACAATGCTGTAAATAATAGTCTTAATGCTGTGAATAATAGTCATAATGCTGTAAATAATAGTCATAATACTGTAATAATAGTCAGAAAAAAAGCTTCCATATCAATGTTTCATTGCGTCATACAACAAATCTTAAAAGATGTTCCTATTGAAAAGTTCCATAATAAAAATTTCCTATTTTTGATAATCGTATGAATGGATTTTCCTATCCCGTTTGATTCTAAATTTATTTCGATGTCCTTTTGATATTGAATGTAAAAAACATATTGGAAAAGCAGTTTTTATTGTTATTTTTTCACTGGGGTATTGCTATGTTACCGGACACCTCCAATTAGAAGTTTGCCGTATATGAATGTAGCCTTAAAAGTATTCAACAATTTAATTGAAAACGAGTTACTTGTGATCACATAAAGAGAATCTCACTTCAAATTATTTATTTTCATAGCAATTATAAATAAGTTGGTTAAAAAAAGTAGTCAGGAATATACATTATTTATTAGTGGACTCGATAGCTTGATTAGGTATTGTAATTCAATTTTTTGTGAACTGTACAAAACTGTTTGCCCTTAGCCTCTATCTCTGTTGCCTCTACCTCTGTGACCTCTACCTCCCTCTGCCTCTATCTCTGTAACCTCTATCTCCCTCTGCCTCTACCTCTGTAACCTCTATCTCCCCTCTTTTGAATCACTACACCGGTCTAACCTCTCTTTTATCCCTACCACTTTTCCCCTCTCATATCCAATGTCTTTTTAATTAAGTTACTGCGTTGCTGTTTTTGTAAATGAGTGAATCGCTTGAGAGCAGTAATGAGATTAGAACACCGTGGCTAATGCACCGTGTATTGGAGTGCATAGTGCACAATGTTTAGTGTGGACTGTTTTTAGTGCACTCAGTTATTAGTGTGCACATAGCGTGTTGTGCCACTAGGCATAGTACACATAAGATCAATATCAACTTATGACCGATATTGGACAGAGTAAATTGAGATATTTTTTAGAACATGAGGTTATTTTAAACAAAAACTAATGAAAAAGGCAAATATATTGAAAGGAAATTAATATATTGCTATGAAGGTTGACGGATGGTTTAGTCGTGCCTCTTTTCGGTAGTGAAATTTTACGAGTTTATAGAGGATATACAGATCGTTTTAATCCTTCTAATATTTGTAATAAATATAAAGAAAAATATTTAGTTCCAGAAGAACTGTTTTATCAGCAACAGTATATAATTACATATCAAATCCACTGTTTGGAATCTTATAGATTAATTCATCCTTTACAGTAGTAAACTACTTACAGATAGGTGATAAATTTGTATTTTCTAACCAAAAACATCGCTCCAATACTGCTTACGAATCGCTCGGTCTGTGCCTCAAAAAATGCATAGTTTTCGACGAATAACTTGCGCTCCGAAGATTAATCGTTCTGAAACTTGCGCGATGTAACCATGTTAGTTATGCATGTAGATGCTTTAAGCTCTCAGCGTCTGACGGCCTCAGAGCAGTTGATCCCGCCAAGAAGAGTTCTTTTTAACTGAATTTCTAGATTACTTAACGTGTTCCGTAGTTAATGCAAAGTTTGTGGAAAAACGCAGCGAAACTCCTATTTGCCTTTAGCAGTATAGAAACTGCGTGAATTGCACCAGAATCAAAGCACATGTACGTACTAAGTAACAACTCTTTTTCTAAGTGCTCTATAGTGTACTGTAATTATTAGTTTTAATCTCACTAAAAATAATTATTTTGATATAGTTAACTAAGTTGAGATTATCAGTTAGGTATATTCTATTTGTTTATCAATTAATATAAAGTTTTTTCTTTTTTCATTTCAGTATTCAAAAAATCAGTACTTCACTCTCGATTTTTATTGAACATTTTCCTGTATTAAACATTTTCATATTAAATACAAATTCGTAACAAACATTAAGTTGATCGATACCCTTCTGTGTAACTGTTATAGTGATATCACTCCTTGAATAGTGTTGCACAACACACCTTGAATAGTGTTTCACAACACAACTTGAATAGTGTTCCACAACACAACTTGAATAGTGTTGCACAACACAACTCGAATAGTGTTGCACAACACTATTTGAATAGTGTTGCACAACACTATTTGAATAGTGTATCCTAGTCTATTAAATACTGTTTTATAGCACTCTTCAAAATAGCGTTTCACAACACCTTTTAAATAGATCCCATTTTGAATAAGTTAATTTTCTCAATATATATTCAACTCAATTAGCCGTCTCTCAAAAATGGACAGCTGTTGCCATAACTTCACTGTTTTTCTCGTCAGTTCTTCTTCTTCTACGAGAATTTGTTTAAACTCCTGGGAGGGAAAAAAGGGCATTTTTTCCTATGTTAGAGAAACATGGTGAAAGAATCAGGAGTTTGTATGGGGAGGAAAAAAAGAGTGTCTATATATTCATGCTGCAGATATTCATGCTGCAGATATTCATGCTGCAGATATTCATGCTGCAGCTATTCATGCTGCAGATATTCATGCTGCGGCTATTACTGCTGAAGCTATTCGTGCTGCAACTATTCATGCTGCAACTATTCATGCTGCAACTATTCATGCTGAAGCTATTCATGCTTCAACTATTCATGATGAAGCTATTCAGGCTGCAGCTCTTCATGCTGCAATTATTCATGCTTCAATTATTCACTACAAAACCCATCCAAATAGACGAAGTGTAACTATATAATTATTTTATGTCTTACTTTGTTCTACTGATTACAATATATTAATTACTTACTTTGATACTATTTACATTTTATTTATTTCCATTGGTTTTCTTAATTACTGTACAGTTTTAAGGCTAAAAAACAGCTTTCGAATAATCACTTTCACAGTAAATAACTAACGCCAGGACACTATAGTTACGAGGGTTAATTCCCTCATTTAGTAGGTAATTAGTAATTACTCGCATGTGCGTATTATCTCATTTAGTAGGCAATTACTCGCAAGAGCGTAATCACAAAAAGAATGCTAATCAGCCATTCCGATATTCTTTTCACGGCTTAACGATAGAGTTTATCCTCTAAAATAGGGAGCAATGAGGTATAGGTACTTAATAGCTTGTTAATGTTAACAAAATGAACTGTACTACTATATTGTGATCAAGATATACTAACTTACAAGGTAGGCTACGCCTTGATATGAATTTTAGACTCTTCTGCGCATAAACAAATACGTACACACGAACACACTTATGTGACCCTGCAATATCAGATTATATACTCTAATACTATACATCGGGTTAAATATTTTTTACACACTTTTTTTTAGCCATACACTGCACAAACAACCAAGGCAAAATCCTTACCCATAAATAACTATTTAACCTGCTGTTTAGTATATAAAGTATGTAATCTAATATTGCAGGGTCCAGAAGTGCGTTTGTATGTACGTATTTTACAGCAAAACTGCAATACTTATTTTAATATGAACCTCCGTAATACTGTAACTTGTAGTTAATTTTCCTTGATTGTGATAGTATTTATTATTCTCTACATTCGTGATCTCTAATGTGATACTATATACTCATTACCATTACAGTATTCCCATTCCAGTACTCCCATTCCAGTTCTTCCATTACAGTACTCCAATTCCAGAACTCACATTCCAGTACTCCTGTTCCAGTACTCCCGTTCCGGTATTCCCATTCCAATTCTCCCATTCCCATTCCAGTACTCCCCATTCACATTCCAGTTCTCCCATTCCAGTATTCCCACTCCAGTACTCCCATTCCCATTCCAGTTCTCCCATTCCCATTCCAGTACTCCCATTCCCATTGCAATTTATCTTTTTTCCTCGTGTTCCATTGCAATTTATTTTTTCTCTGGGTAGGGCTGAAGTTTAATACCCCCCCCCCTTCATTCACCCCCTCCCCCTTCATTCCCAATAGAATTCAAACTTCACTCTTTTGCTCAGCATACAAAGAAAAAACTACTCCGTCTGACTTCTTCTTCGTGTACATTCGAACACTGGGATAGACTGTATCGAGTGTGGACTAGATACAGTAGATACACCATTTCTAACTCTGGGATAGACTGTATCGAGTGTAGACTAGATACAATCGATACACCATTTCTAACTCTGAGATAGACTGTATCGAGTGTAGACTAGAAACAGTAGATACACCATTTCTAACTCTGGGATAGACTGTATCGAGTAGACTAGGTACAGTGGATACACCATTTCTAACTCTGAGATAGACTGTATCGAGTGTAGACTAGAAACAGTCGATACACCATTTCTAACTCTGGGATAGACTGTATCGAGTGTAGACTAGATACAGTCGATACACCATTTCTAACTCTGAGATAGACTGTATCGAGTGTAGACTAGATACAGTCGATACACCATTTCTAACTCTGAGATAGACTGTATCGAGTGTAGACTAGATACAGTCGATACACCATTTCTAACTCTGGGATAGACTGTATCGAGTAGACTAGATACAGTCGATACACCATTTTGAAGAATATAAAAGTTTAATGATAATTTACGATTATTCTCTGTATGTATTTTTAGATAATGTATATTATTTATGAATACATTAGGTCCAATAAAATATTTTTTATCTGCATAGACCTACAGTTATTAGAAACATACAGGGTGAACCACTAAAAAGTCTACCCAGCTTTGAATAAATGTAAAAATATTATTTTTAAGTTGATTGTAAATTACATTTTGTAACTATTTCTAATTTACCACATCATGTGCCTGTACCGTAAGATAGAATTAGATAAAACCTCTAACACAGATAGATGAGACACATATATAATAGCGTGTGTAATATAACAATAATAACACGGCAAGATCTATTGAATTTTATAAAACTATGAGTGAAAAATGTCATTAAAATCACTAATTGTTCTTCACTCATTTTATAAATTTACAGGAACTATATATTATGCTTAATCGATTTATTTATAAAGTTACCTAATGTACTTATATATCTTATTCTATACTAATAATATTAATCGTTAGCAGGTCAATATATTGCGTATTTGCATACCTAAGTTCAGTCACTTCACTTGTGGCTAGTGTGACGTCACGGTAGGGTTGCCAAGTAACCAATTGCGTGTACACGAAGAATGTGCTATGCCTAAATATAGATTATTAGTTGTATATTAACATTGCCTGTAATAAATAAAATGTTAATTAGATTATCAGTTGTATATTAATATTGCCTGTAATAAATAAAATGTTAATTAGATTATCAGTTGTATATTAACATTGCCTGTAATAAATAAAATGTTATTAGATTATCAGTTCAAATAATATTAACATATGTTAAATTAGCCTAACTTTATGCAATAAATATAATGTTTTATGATGATTAGAATTCATTACCTTTTTATTTAATATATAAGAAGGCTTAATTAAAAGCACGTTATTAATCAACGCTATTTATATATAATGATCATTGATTCTATATAATGATATTATGATGTATATTTTCTTGATATTAATTAATTGAAATATATATTAGTTATTGATGAATGAATGTCATTTTATCTAAATGATTATTAATAATGGAATATACATTAACAATGGCCTTTGGTTACGGAGCGGACGTTAAATCGCAACTAAATTAATTTATTAGTTATCTACTTACCTACGCAAAATTGTGGAAGGTTGTGTTACCATCGGATTTATTTGTAATCTTGTTATTCGCTTAACTCAAAAAGTATTGAACCAAATTGCCTGAAATTTGGTGGTCATTATCCAGGAACCAGTTAATTAGATTTTGGGAGAGATCAGGTCAAAGGTCAAGGTCTTTCATAACTTAGAAAGTCTTCAACCAAATTGCCTGAACTTTGGTTGAGGGTTTGGCCAATATTTAGGAACCTTTTGGTCAAATTTTGGGAGCGATTAGGTCAAAGTCAAGGTCCTTCATAACTCTAAGAATAGTGAATGGTCAAGGTCATTTTTAAGCGGTGGCGAATGTATGTGCTCTACGAGTGCCCATTCTTATTATATATAGATTCACACAGTTAATTTATCTCATATGAGAATTTTTTTATATTTTCTATATTTAAAGTATGTAATATATTTCATGTTCGTGACTTTAGCATAGGAAATATAATCTTTTTATATTTTTCATATGAAATATTTTGAGATTAATACTCAATGAATTCTCATCTTAAAAAGTGGTGTAACTTTTCCCATGTGTTAATTATAACACTGCCAGTGAATGTAGAACTTTGGTGTACATTGCGATAAAGTTGGTGCGGTTATTCAAGTATTTGCAATACACAATATTGAAGTTGTGGTCGATATCTCTGAAAAACAAAATATGAATTTCGATGAATATTACTCTTGAATAGAGTTAACTTTAAGTTTACTAATGAATGTAGTTTTCATAACTTTTCCATTTCACACATTATATCAATAAGATTTTTTAACGCTACTTGCTGTTTTAGAGGATAGCGCTAGGGCTATGCTCTTCAACTACGAGGTCTTAGATTATGTGTTAGGTAGACTTGTAGCTTCATCACCATCACCTCTTCATTTTCCTCTGTCATCCGTGAGTGCAATCACCGGTGCTTGTGTCTCCTTTAGTCACATTCCTTGGTAAGTGACTGCATTCACGGAGTAGCTTTTCTGCATCAATTAGTTTCACCAGTTGGTGACTTTGTTCATGGAGCCACTTTCCTATTAAACTGCTTCTTCAAGTCCCTTGTATACAATTCCATTTAACGTCAGGGATAGGGCCTTTGGTTTCGAAGCAGATGTTAAACCCTATACTAATCAATTACTTTGATTATTTTTTATCATCTTTAGTGATTCTATTTTATTAAACAAAGTGAAATTTAATTCAAAAATGTATATTAACTTACATTCTCCTCTTCATAACATTTTAAGCATATGCAATTTTAATAATCTTAACTTCTACTTAGTTTATCAGTTGCATATCATTTTCTCAAGCCATATGAATACAGTTCTACTAAAGTTTTGTGTTCTAAATGCAAATGTGACTCCCATCCTTCCTTTCTTCGCTGAAGTCCCTTGTGACTCCCCCGTTTGAAATGGCTTCATTCCATACTCACTATTGCTCGTAATTGGTCCCTGAAGCACACTCAGCCTCTCTATATTAAGCTCTACATTGCTTTTCCTCACAGCTATCCATACGAATTACCTACTAGACTTAGAAACAATAGCTAATGCCCATTCTAAAGAGCCTTAGCTTGTGCACATGGAAAATTTGAAGCTAGCATTCTGTTTATGAAGTACTGTTGTTGTAAGTACTCTAATACTCACAGACAGGGTGAAGCTTTAAGAGTACTTCCTAGGGTACTGTTTATGAAGTACTGTTGTTATTAATAGTGTTCTGATACTCACAGACAGGGTGAAGCTTTAAGAGAACTTGCTAGGGTACTGTTTATGAAGTACTGTTGTTATTAATAGTGTTCTGATACTCACAGACAGGGTGAAGCTTTAAGAGAATTTGCTAGTGTACTGTTTATGAAGTACTGTTGTTATTAATAGTGTTCTGATACTCACAGAGGGCATGTAGCGTTTGAATTTTATTCTAGTGTACTGTTTATGAAGTACTGTTGTTATTGATAGTGTTCTAATACTCACAGACAGGGTGAAGCTTTAAGAGAATTTGCTAGTGTACTGTTTATGAAGTACTGTTGTTATTAATAGTGTTCTGATACTCACAGACAGGGTGAAGCTTTAAGAGAATTTGCTAGTGTACTGTTTATGAAGTACTGTTCTTATATTCTTTTTTTTTTCTAACTCGCAGTCATCGTGTAGAATTCAAATATTTTTTGTAGCCTACAGTTTATGAAGTACTGTTGTTACAACAGTCTTCTAATAGTAACGTACATTATGTAGCTTTATATTTTTGCTAACCTACTCTTTATGAAGTGCTGTTGCTACAATAATCTAATGCTTACATATATCCGGTACGTTTAAAACTAGATGCTACTACTAGTATACTGTTTATGAAATGATCTTGTTATAATGGTCTTCTATAGCTCAAATACATCGTAATGCTTTTAAAGTTAATGCTAGTCCATTGTTTATGAGGCACTGTTGATTGATCGTTCTGTTAATTTAGGCCCGTGGACGGTTTTCTAATATTTGCTTAGCGTCATTGTTTAGCTTCAAAAGTTGACGCCTGGATATAGTTTATAAAGTGCTGTTACAGTCTCCATATAACTTCCACCGTTCTTACTCTACTACAGCTAAACTGCTACTGTTATTGATAATCAAGTTAAACTGCTACTGTTATTGATAATCAAGTTAAACTGCTACTGTAATTGATAATCAAGTTAAACTGCTACTGTTATTGATAATCAAGTTAAACTGCTACTGTTATTGATAATCAAGTTAAACTGCTACTGTAATTGATAATCAAGTTAAACTGCTACTGTTATTGATAATCAAATTAAACTGCTACTGTAATTGATAATCAAGTTAAACTGCTACTGTAATTGATAATCAAGTTAAACTGCTACTGTTATTGATAATCAAGTTAAACTGCTACTGTTATTGATAATCAAGTTAAACTGCTACTGTTATTGATAATCAAGTTAAACTGCTACTGTAATTGATAATCAAGTTAAACTGCTACTGTTATTGATAATCAAGTTAAACGGCTACTGTTATTGATAATCAAGTTAAACTGCTACTGTAATTGATAATCAAGTTAAACTGCTACTGTAATTGATAATCAAGTTAAACTGCTACTGTAATTGATAATCAAGTTAAACTGCTACTGTTATTGATAATCAAGTTAAACTGCTACTGTAATTGATAATCAAGTTAAACTGCTACTGTAATTGATAATCAAGTTAAACTGCTACAGTTATTGATAATCAAGTTAAACTGCTACTGTTATTGATAATCAAGTTAAACTGCTGGTACAATGACTGCACTCTATTCAAACATTCGATATTCATTGTGGAGCAATAGGTAGGTGATGGTGAACTGAGAGTCACCATCAGTTTAAGAGCTACTATTGATGGTCTTTGCTACTGTCTTCTAAGTTTTTGATCTTACCGTGGCAGTTCAGATAATATCTCGCCTTTATAGATCGTATTTATTACAAGACATAATGCATAAACATTTTTTATTGATTTGGAGCAATTGTGCGAATTGTAAAAGCGTAACTCTTTTCATAAGAAGTAGTTACATTAAATTTTTCGCATCAAATGCATTCAAAAGACATAACGTAAGGTTTTAACATGGCTAGTACCTATTGAATAGATTAACGGCCACTTATATTCAAAATGTGAGGGATATAAATACGTAATGAAAAATGTATACTATTTATTTTATTCAGAATTACTCCATTCTAGCGGTTTGGATTAAAAGCTTATTACGATATATTATTTACTTTTCTAATCATCTTCAGCACTGAAAAAAATGATCTAAACATATCATCAAGTCTCAGTATTCGACATCAATAGAACTAACAAATTCAATAAATTCCAATCATTTGACAAACCACATCAATATTTCTCTATGGGCAAATAAATTGGAGATTTCTCTTGAGTTTAATACCGAAGTGATCGCTGACAATTTCTTGGCTCCCCTTCCCCATTCATCACTCTTTTCACCGGTTTTCATAGCCCCTTTATCACGGCTATTCCATTCTCCCGAATATCCTCTGCCTCAGTTAAAAAACAAGAAGTTTTGCCCGAGTTTCGCCGTAAAAAGTCGTAGCATCTTTGCATATTTTAGGCAGTAATTTCTATGTTAATGAATGGGAGCGCTTCAAGGAGTCTACGGAAGTACTCGCGAAGATCTCCTTAATACCCTACTAATTGCCTCCATATTTTAGGGAATGACTCTGAAATAGGCTTCATGGAGCACTCCATCTTCAACAATCTGGGGTTACAATAGTAGAGGCTAAGCTGTGTTAATTGCTTATAGCTTAATATTATTCATTCTTGGTTATGTTATTTGAACAGTGAACTCAATCATCATTTATATTGTAACTGGTATGCTAATACAGCGGTGGGAATTTTAGTTGCATAAATTCAACGTTATACAGAGTTTCGATTCTCCGACTTCTCTTTAATTTTTCTCTAAGCCATACCACTCGTTTTATTTTGTTATAATTCTTTTATAGTATAAATAATTTCAGAAATTGATGTGAGTTAATTATTTCAATCACTTGACTTCTGCTTTCCCCTCTTTCTATTGAGAAACCAATAGGATGACGTCACGTGAGCCTCTCTGTTTATTTTGACGTCTTTTCCGTTTATTGTTCAAATTGATTGAGTTATCCATAGAATGTTGAGCCAGTCTGCAAAAAGTTGTAGAGTGTTCTCCTAACAATATTCCTTTTTGGCTTCTATTCTTATCCGTATGTGGAAATATGGGATTAAGTTTTGAATTTTTTGTAATGAATGTTCCATTTTATGCAAGATTGGAAGTTAGAGCTTATATAGTCTTTCTTTTTCGTTATATCTATATATTGTACTATTATATTCTACATTTTCACAATAATAGGTGATGCTGTCAAAAAAAACGTACCTTGCTTCTTCTTTCGTTTTATAGTTTAATTTTGAACAAGATGTTGTTCTGGTTTGAACAGAAATATGATATTGACCGGTTTTAAGCTAATTGAACGAAATCTACATATTCCATGACTGGTAATTGAGGCTCAACTCTATAATGTTTTTTTCGTGCCCTAAGAGAGAAAAGAAAATGAAATTAGCATAACCACTCAGTTTCATTCGAATTCCAGTTCAAAAACTGTGTTCAAAAATGTACCAATATCTATCCTGACGTGTTGTCACAACATTAATAATTCCCAATAATCTGAAAATGAATCATAAATCATCAGTTTTCTATTTTGTTAATCGATTCCTTCTGCAATATTAATATGTACAACCAATGGGAGAATCTAACGTATGTTGCATGTCAAGAAGAAATAGATCGATAAACTTCATTATTTTCTGTAAATATCAATCACAGAACATCTTAAGTTTAAAATAATTCATTGAATATCAGCCAGAATCCATATTTCAACACCATTTTCCACCTACAATCACTCAAAAATTCAAATTTCGTGAGAAAACTGCCATGGAAATTTGCCCCGAATTCGAAGATCTTAGGTCTTACATTATCTTTTGAGAATTCCAAAGGGAATTCAATTACCGGATTATGTTCGGTAAAAGGGAAAATTATTGGGGGAAAGTAATCAAACGATATCCATAATGGCCATTCTATCCGAGAGTCTTTTGAAGTTAGATTCTAATAAAATGGAACCAATTCTCAGAAATATATCCTAATAAATTACTGTCAATCGGAAATAATTAACTTATAATAGAGCGAGAATAAACTTGATATGTTATTAAATAGAATTATTCGCACATTTTGTTTTTCTAATATTGTTTGAAGTTAGTGCATTATAACTGTATATTGTATTAATGTGTTTCTGATTACTTTCAGTGATATTATTTAGAGGCATTAACTGCATGAACCTCCATGTTTTCTATTTTTATATAAGCGATTGTAAGACATTGAGAATTAGTGTACTTAGTATTTATTTAGTTCATCTTCTGAAGAAATAACTTTTCCAAAGAAATTCTTCTAACCAACTCTGAAATTAATGACACTTGAAAAAATATGTGTGAATCTGGACCATCGTGAATTTCATCCTCTTGCTACTTGGATTCTCCTGGAATCTTCAATAGTGGATTCTCTTGAAGACAGATGGTTTTGTCAACTTTCATTATGGGCAACAAAAACTCGCACAGCAAATGCAAATCCTCTTCTAAGGAACATTCGGAGAAATGTAAAGAGAAAATTTCTACAATAGAAGACATCTCCCAGCCTCTTCCAGGCAGTGGAAGAATTTCTACTAATGGCAATGTGTCGACTATAATGCCTGAAGATAATCTAAATGAAACACCTGCCTCTAGTTTGCAACAAATGATTTCAACTAGCGAGAATATGTACACTAACACCATCTCCAACATGTCTACAGACAATGCCAACGAAAATTCTTCGCTCAAGAATGACAATGCTAGAAGTAGTAAAGACCATCTAATCAGAAGAAGTCACTCCGTTAGTATAGTCAGGCCTACGAACAATGAAGGGACCAATTCTGCTCTATATTGCTCAAATACTCCACTTAATGGATCTTGCAGTGGATACCTTCAACCAATCACAATAAAACAACTTGCAAGGTCTCCGTCCCATTCTCGGTCCTTCTCCAATGGATCTTGCGTCCCCTTCTCATCAACCCCTACAGCTTTCCCAACTTCTGAGGTTGTCATTCAAACCTCCAGATCAAATACAATAAGCACGCCCTGCCACCTCAGAACTTTTTCTGTAGATACTAACAGAACAAACTCGGATATAGACTCGCATAACAACTCTAAGAGCTACATCGTCAACAGACAACAGCTGAACCTTCCTCTCAGCAGTGTTCACCAACCCAATAGCTTTCAAAGCCATCTTCTGCCTCTCAGAAGTAGCGGATACAACACACTACAGTCTGCCCAACTCAACAAAAGGATATTCAATAACCAAGTTCCAGGACAGTTTAGTACTTTAGGTTCTACCAAAAAGAAAATCAGTTTTTTCACCAAGAATAATGCTAATTTGCATGGTTCTCCAGCTAAGCAACTCGCTTCAACCGTCCAGCAACTCACTAATGTTGTGCACTGCCAGAGGTAAGTATTCTCCCTAATGTCATCATTTGTTGACTGAAGATGTTTAAATTTGACAAAATTCAAAGTCGAAAATTCATAAATGGAAGACCGTTAATAATTATTAACGGTGAAAATTAATTGTATTTTAATTTATATCTAAATTTTGTCGGATATATCTACAGAAAAACGATAAGCTAAACGTGCATAAAAATTATTTAGATATTGAATTCGGTCTCTCGTTTAATTATTTATTGTCGTAGATAGATGTTCTTTTTATCTTCGATTATAATCACAAATCGAAAACCGACGGTCCGTGATTATAAATTGGCAATTAGGTTAAGAGTATTCCGATTGATAATTAGTACGTAAACTAATTAGTACGTAAACTAATTAGTACTTTCATAATTGATTATTAACTTAATTGATATTAATAAAAATAATACACAAAACAAAGGTTAATTTACGTTTCAATATTATATTCAATAAATTATTCCCTCGTGATTAGTTTCAGTTTATATTCAATTCTTGAATTCATTTGATATTTTTATTATTTTCTGAGTCAACATTTGAAAATATTCTACTAAGATTCTTTTCAATGAATTCTATTCTTTTTCTATTCTTTTGCTCGGTTGGAATTAAATTGCCTATCAGTTAATTGGTTTTTAATGGCATTTCATGATAGGCTAACTTGAGTATTATAAATCCTTTAACATTTCTAGAAGTAATTAGATGGGTAAGTTACCAATTATTGGTCGGTTTCACATCTTCGGTCTAAGAAAAAACGATAAAAATATGTATTCTATCGTTTTTTATTTTATGTCCGAAGATGTGTAACTGATTGATAATTCATAAGTTACCCTAATGCATTTTGACACTATTCTATTGCATGGTCTTATAGTTAGACTATAACCACGAGATGAAGGTTGTTTGGTCGTCTCTGCAGCAACAAACAACTTCTAACGAACACAAACAAAGTTCATGCTGTTGTTTGGAGTGAAAATTTAATGCTTCTTTGATGTGAATTCATAATGAAATGTTATTTACCTATGCATTTATTTTATTATTTAGAATTAATATTGTTGTTAATCTGATCATTGTGGCAAATTTATTATACTCAATCAGAAAATGTTTCTATTTTATCATCCCTTTCCAATATTTGTATTATTTCCTCACACCTGAAGCTGGCAGGTATGTCTGTTTTAACTGTTCCACCAATAAAAGTTATTTGTATTTTCAGACGTCATATTACTCCGAATGGTATCGGTTTTCGATAGCAGGTTTCGAATATTCCAAAGCCTATTTATGGCTCTGTCTGCTGTATATCACAATCTAACTTTCAAAACTATTTAGCCAACTGATTCTTGTTGAGTGAACAGAGATATTGATTTGTTTCACATTTTTATTGTTATTGAAGAAATGTACTTAAATTGTAGATTTAATTGCCATTTTTTAAGATGTAACTTATTGTGAATCTGCCCTCAAACTCTGCTCCTCATGTCCCCTCTCTCTGCTCCTCATGTCCTCTCTCTCTGCTCCTCATGTCCCCTCTCATTTCTCCTCATGTCCCCTCTCTCTGCTCCTCATGTCCCCTCTCATTGCTCCTCATGTCCCCTCTCATTGCTCCTCATGTCCCCTCTCTCTGCTCCTCATGTCCCCTCTCATTGCTCCTCATGTCCTCTCCACTCATCTTCTCATTAATTTTCACTAATGATGAGTTATGATAACACGACTAAGGAATTAAATTGACGCAGTCTCTATCTGTAACTTGCTACATTGCTACACTCTCCATCTGTAACTTGCTACAGTCTCCATCTGTAACTTGCTACACTGCTACACTCTCCATCTGTAACTTGCTACATTGCTACACTCTCCATCTGTAACTTGCTACATTGCAACACTCTCTATCTGTAACTTGCTACATTGCTACACTCTCCATCTGTAACTTGCTACAGTCTCCATCTGTAACTTGCTACACTGCTACACTCTCCATCTGTAACTTGCTACATTGCTACACTCTCCATCTGTAACTTGCTACATTGCAACACTCTCTATCTGTAACTTGCTACATTGCTACACTCTCCATCTGTAACTTGCTACAGTCTCCATCTGTAACTTGCTATATTGCTACACTCTCCATCTGTAACTTGCTACATTGATACTCTCTCCATCTGTAACTTGCTACACTCTCCATCCATAACTTGCTACATTGCTACACTCTCCATCTGTAACTTGCTACATTGCTACACTCTCCATCTGTAACTTGCTACACTCTCCATCCATAACTTGCTACAGTCTCCATCCGTAACTAACTACATTGCTACAGTCTCCATCTGTAACTTGCTACATTGCTACACTCTCCATCTGTAACTTGCTACACTCTCCATCCATAACTTGCTACAGTCTCCATCCGTAACTAACTACATTGCTACAGTCTCCATCTGTAACTTGCTACATTGCTACACTCTCCATCTGTAACTTGCTACATTGATACACTCTCCATCCATAACTTGCTACAGTCTCCATCCGTAACTAACTACATTGCTACACTCTCCATCCATAACTTGCTACAGTCTCCATCCGTAACTTACTACATTGCTACAGTCTCCCTCTGTAACTTGCCACACTGTAACTGCATCTCACCACATTTCCTATGCATCTCCCCTCAGTACAGAATGCATAACTTTCCTCACCGTATCCAGGCACCTCTAAAAAGTCTCGTATATCTTCAGAAGAAGCGGAAATACTCAGTGGATGTAGTGACGTCATAGCCTATAAATACACCAGTGAGTTGCCATGTGTCGCTAGGGAGGAAAAAGTATTGTTATTATAAATGCCTAGCGTCAAATGTGTATGGTTTATCTTTGGTAAATAGAAAAGTCGTGAGAAAATATCAGACACTAGCAAATGAGAGTGTAAGTAGAATGTTATTAGTTACAGTGCAGTACTGTACAGTACTGCACAGTACTGTACAGTACTGTGCAGTACTGTACAGTACTGCACTGTACAGTACTGTACTGTACAGTGCAGTACTGTACAGTGCAGTACTGTACAGTACTGTACAGTACTGTACAGTACTGTGCAGTACTGTACAGTACTGTACAGTGCATTACTGTACAGTACTGTACAGTGCAGTACTGCACTGTACAGTACTGCACTGTACAGTACTGCACTACAGACAGTACAGTTTAGGTTGTACTGCACTACAGACAGTACAGTGTAGGTTGTACTGCACTACAGACAGTACAGTGTAGGTTGTACTGCACTACAGACAGTACAGTGTATGTTGTACTGCACTACAGACAGTACAGTGTAGATTTTACTGCACTACAGACAGTACAGTGTAGGTTGTACTGCACTACAGACAGTACAGTGTAGGTTGTACTGCACTACAGACAGTACAGTGTAGGTTGTACTGCACTACAGACAGTACAGTGTAGGTTGTACTGCACTACAGACAGTACAGTGTAGATTGTACTGCACTACAGACAGTACAGTGTAGATTGTACTGCACTACAGACAGTACAGTGTAGGTTGTACTGCACTACAGACAGTACAGTGTAGGTTGTACTGCACTACAGACAGTACAGTGTAGGTTGTACTGCACTACAGACAGTGCAGTGTAGATTTTACTGCACTTCAGACAGTACACTGTAGGTTGTACTGCACTACAGACAGTACACTGTAGGTTTTACTGCACTACAGACAGTACACTGTAGGTTGTACTGCACTACAGACAGTACAGTGTATGTTGTACTGCACTACAGACAGTACACTGTAGGTCTACACGTGATGTGTTGGCAAGCTTCCAGCGCGTGTTGTAGTTTCAGTACATTTTATTTCTCTCATTAGTTACGCAAATAAATTACTCGCATGTGCGTAAATAGAGTGGTTAAATGCTCAGCAGCTGGCTTCAATTACCTAAGTGATGGTATATGTTCCAATCTGAATATAATAAACTAATAAAATTTCAAGTTATCTTATTTCGAATAGTAAAACTCAGCAGAAAATTTTATCATGATAGTATACAGAGTAATTTTTTCAGTCAAATCCGTTGAGAGTTTTCCCCTATGTGTGAATGACACGTCAGTTGAAACACAACGCCAAAAATGACGTACATAGATAAAATATTCAAAGTACCATTTGCAACCATGTAAGGGTGTATAATATTCACAACTTTATAGGGAAGGTTATCCAGAACTTAACTGTTATGCTTTTCTTCCCAATAGAACTGGATTTAGTTCAGCAATAAGAATATAAGTTTATCGCGCCATTTTATGTAAATGAAATCTAGTGGAAGAAAACGGTGCCAAAATATTCTTAAAGTTTCTAGATAGTTTTCCTATCCAATCAGGAACTTGGTGATGATTGAAAATTAGCGATGGCGAATATAGTATTAGTTGATCACAGCTTAAACTGTGATAATACACTTTCATGTCATCATCTTTAAGCTAGGGACAGTGTATATTAAATTCCTGGAAACCTAGTAGATATAATTCCTGTCTCCACTGCTGATAAATTGTCAGAATTTCTTGGCCTTAATTGTGCCTTCCTTATGTGTTCAGAATTTAGTGTCCTCTACTATCCCTGATAAACGCCATTACTGCCAAAGAAAATTTAAAGCAGGCTCTTTTCGGCCATTATCTTCCTTTTTGTAGCGATGCCTAGCATTAATATACTAGCTAAAGCCTTCTACACACATGAATGGTTAAATATAGTGCTTGAAACTTTCGAATTAATGTAGAGGAAAATGTACTGTGTTGACATTAATATTTTAGGAGCTATATACGTGTTTTTAAAATATCAATAATGCATTACCCCTAACTTATCATTTTTATGTACGTACTTAAAATCAATGAGAACATGTAAAAATTAATATATTTTGAAGCATCTTTAAAAGTACATCAACTACATACATAAAATCCTTTTAATTAAACCATATGTCATTGTATAGAATTCAATTAGAAATGTTACAGAGAAATATATAATTTATTCAATACGCAGGGACGGGGGGAGGAAGTGTTCTGTACCCCCCCCCCCCCCCTCCGTCGCATCATTTGTTGCTCATCATTGGTTTATTTTGATAGGTCTGTCAAGCATCACTTTGGTGGCAGACTAATAACAGTATGGCTAAATTTATCACACTGTCTCAGATGTGAACAGACTGACGTGACTTAAACAGACACTAGGAATTTGTGTGTCAATATGTCACACGTATGTGTCTCTGTTTTGTAAAATGACACACTATACATACGTGTGAAGAGAAATAAAATTTGCTCATTGGGTAGAATTCATTTTCTCTAATTGCTCATTGATTAGAATTTACTCACTCTAATTGCTCATTGGTAAGAATTTACTCACTCTAATTGCTCATTGGTAAGAATTTATTCACTCTAATTGCTCATTAGGTAGAATTTACTCTCTCTAATTGCTCATTGGTTGAATTTTCCTCAATCTAATTGCTCATTGGTTAGAATTTACTCACTCTAATTGCTCATCGGATAGAATTTACTCACTCTATTTGCTAATTGGCTAGAATTTACTCTCTCTAATTGCTCATTGGTAAGAATTTACTCACTCTAATTGCTCATTGGTTAGAATTTACTCTCTCTAATTG
This sequence comes from Caprella mutica, assembly GCA_947561585.1. NCBI lineage: Eukaryota > Metazoa > Arthropoda > Malacostraca > Amphipoda > Caprellidae > Caprella > Caprella mutica. Next base: position 51,293 of record CANNZV010001400.1, on the reverse strand, counting down.
CTCATTGGTAAGAATTTACTCACTCTAATTGCTCATTGGGTAGAATTTACTCTCTCTAATTGCTCATTGGTAAGAATTTACTCACTCTAATTGCTCATTGGTTAGAATTTACTCTCTCTAATTGCTCATTGGTAAGAATTTACTTACTCTAATTGCTCATTGGTTAAAATTTACTCTCTCTAATTGCTCATTGGTTGAAATACCCTCACTCTATTTGCTCATTGGCTAGAATTTACTCTCTCTAATTGCTCATTGGTAAGAATTTACTCTCTCTAATTGCTCATTGGTTAGAATTTACTCACTCTAATTGCTCATTAGTTAAAATATACTCACTCTATTTTTTTTGTTATCAATTTAAAAAAAAATTATTATCATGCATTGAGGTTAAATGAACTTTCGTTAGAAATAAAAAAAGTCAGTAAACAATAGAGCAATAAAACATATTCCTAATTTCTGAAGAAGATAAAATGGTGTGGCGTATACCGAAAATTCGCATTTTTATGTTTGACGTTATTTGAGCTGTTAGAGAATTGACGAAACATATAAACTGTGACAAATATTGTGTCAATAAATCAAAATGACGTATCTTTGTGTACCTACTATATTGGTATCATATTGTGTCAACATGACGCATTAATTTGTACCATATTGTGTCGTTATGACGCATCTAAGTGTGCCATATTATATTGATATGACGTGTCTAAGTGTACCATATTATATTGATATGACGTGTCTAAGTGTTCCATATTATATTGATATGACGTGTCTAAGTGTACCATATTATATTGATATGACGTGTCTAAGTGTTCCATATTATATTGATATGACGTGTCTATGTGTACCATATTATATTGATATGACGTGTCTATGTGTACCATATTATATTGATATGACGTGTCTAAGTGTACCATATTATATTGATATGACGTGTCTAAGTGTACCATATTATATTGATATGACGTGTCTATGTGTACCATATTATATTGATATGACGTGTCTAAGTATACCATATTATATTGATATGACGTGTCTAAGTGTACCATATTATATTGATATGACGTGTCTATGTGTTCCATATTATATCGATATGACGTGTCTATGTGTACCATATTATATCGATATGACGTGTCTATGTGTTCCATATTATATTGATATGACGTGTCTAAGTGTACCATATTATATCGATATGACGTGTCTATGTGTTCCATATTGTTTCACATTATTTCATTCATAACCATCACATTTCTAAACACTAATCACATCACGGTTGAATGTTCCACCAATCTCAGTACATACAGATATAAATCTGTGAATTATTCTGATAATTTTATTATATTAGTTGTTCAATTATTTTAAATATATGTATGTTAAAGGGAATATGAACTGTGAACATTTAGAATTTAATAATAGTTTTATTTATATTTTATATTCTCTAATATATGTACCTTATATATTTTTCAAATAACAGGTTTCATTTCATTTGTTGTTAAATTTTCCACTGTATATTTTATAAATTTTTTGATAAAAATATCATCACAATTAAGTATAAATGCATTTCTAGCTATTAAATTAGAAATCTATTTCTTATTTTTAATGGAAAAATATCAATGACTATATTCTGATTTATTTGTATTTTTATTTCAGTCACTCCACGGGCACGTCATCCTGGCTGCCGCCGCTTGAGAACTGGCGTAACGGACAGCCGTCTCTGCCGTATGGCTGGGAAGAAGCCAGCGACAAAGATGGAAAAACTTATTTTATCAAGTGAGTAGTTAGATACCCTGAGAAAATGTTATGGTGGTATTTTAGTAGATTACGACTCATATTATTATGTCAAATTAGTTCATTCAAAACCGGCAAATTTTCTAACACTAATCACATCTTCTTTTAATTCTTCACCTGCAGTCTCCCATAAGTTTATCGTTTTTCATTTGCCTCAAAATTTCAGCATTTTCGCCTAAAAATTTGACCATGATAGATTTAATTGATTTGTAAGGTCAGAATAGGTGAAAATTAATTTCCTTTACCATAAATCTTCCATCTTAAATTTAGCTTATTTGGTGATATGGCATAAATTAGTAATCTTATCCTCACATGTGTTAGTTTGTTCGTAATGCTTTTAATTTTTCCACAGTCACTTGAACAAAACCACAACTTATTCGGATCCACGTAAAGATGATCCGTTGGAGGACCCACCCAGACCCAGGACCATCACATTGAGCAGGGACCCGGAAATGGGTTTTGGTTTCGTTGCCGGTTCAGAGAAACCTGTGATAGTCAGGTAACTGAGTTATGAAGTTATGAGTTATGAAGTTGTGAATTATGAAGTTGTGTTATGAAGTTGTGAGTTATGAAGTTGGGAGTTATGAGTTATGAGTTATGAAGTTATGAGTTATGAAGTTGTGAGTTATGAAGTTATGAGTTATGAAGTTGTGAGTTATGAAGTTGGGAGTTATGAGTTATGAGTTATGAAGTTGTGAGTTATGAAGTTATGAGTTATGAAGTTATGAGTTATGAGTTATGAAGTTATGAGTTATGAAGTTGTGAGTTATGAAGTTATGAGTTATGAAGTTATGAGTTATGAAGTTATAAGTTATGAGTTATGAAGTTATGAGTTATGAAGTTATGAGTTATGAAGTTATGAGTTATGAAGTTATGAGTTATGAAGTTATGAGTTATGAAGTTATGAGTTATGAAGTTATGAGTTATGAAGTTATGAGTTATGATGTTATGAAGTTATGAAGTTATGAGATATAAAGTTATGAAGTTATAAAGTTATGAGTTATGAAGTTATGAAGTTATGAGTTATGAAGTTATAAAGTTATGAAGTTATGAGTTATGAAGTTAGGAGTTATGAAGTTATGAGTTATGAAGTTAGGAGTTATGAAGTTATGAGTTATGAAGTTATGAAGTAATCGAGTAATGAAAAAGTTTATTAGAAATTTTTCTTACATATTTTACAAGTTATAATTGTTAACGAATGTTCTTTTTGACTAGGTTCGTAACAGAAGGTGGTCCTAGCGAGACCCTTCTCCTTCCCGGGGACCAGGTCCTGGAAATAGACGGGGAGGACGTAGCGAAGGCCCCCAGGGACCATGTGATCCAATTGGTCCGGTCCTGCAAGGAGACCATAACACTAACCGTCACGCAACCTCCTTTGGATAATGTAAGTGAAATAATTAGTGTAATTAATTACAATATAAATCTTATATAATTATGATCGGAAAAATTAATTTTAATAATTGAGGGTAGAAAAATAATTAATTACCTCTATAAAAAAAATTTTTCTTCACCTCTTTTTATTTTATGTCCTATTGTAGATCACATTTTTAATAGTAATCATTATATAGATTATTATCAAATTCATTTCAAGATCGTAAGGAAAATTATTTTCAAGCACTTTAATACTTAATTTATTTGACAAAAAGATCAATGGGGATTTTTAAAATTGAAATTCAATTTCAACATTCAATAATTACACTTTCTTCATTAAAAAAAACCTTCTTAGAAAAAGTAAAATTGAAAACGAGAATAATTTATAATTTTTTTGAATAAATGTATATTAAATTGGAATTGATATGACAAATTTTTGGTGAAACTTATATTAAGGTTAGACATTGTAGTGTTAACTACGTACACATTTACTAGACAGTATTTACTAGACATTAATAACTAGACATTAATAACTAGACATTAATAACTAGACATTATTTACTAGACATTATTTACTAGACATTAATAACTAGACACTATTTACCAGACATTATTAACTAGACATTATTAACTAGACATTATTAACTAGACATTATTAACTAGACATTATTAACTAGACATTATTAACTAGACATTATTAACTAGACATTATTAATTAGACAATATTTACTAGACATTATTAACTAGACACTATTTACTAGACATTATTTACTAGACATTAATAACTAGACATTATTAACTAGATGTTATTAACTAGACATTATTTTCTAGACATTATTAACTAGACACTATTTACTAGACATTATTTAATAGACATTATTAACTAGACATTATTAACTAGACATTATTAACTAGACATTATTAACTAGACATTATTAACTAGACATTATTAACTAGACATTATTTACAAGACATAACTAAGTTCACACTAACTGTACCCCATCACTCACTCCCTACCAGTCCTCACGCAAGTCAGCTCTGCTCAGTGCCGCCAAGAAGCAAAGACTCAAGAGTAACCCCTCTAGGGTGAGATTCGCTGAGAGTGTCCACATCAACGGCACAGCATCCAACACGCAACCGGTGAGAAAAGAAAAACTCTACCTTTTGGGGGTAAATAAATAGTGTGCGATATAAATTGGTAGCGTGCGTATATCACTCATTCACCATTTTCCTCATTCACTATTTCCCTCATTCACTATTTCCCTCATTCATTATTTCCCTCATTCAATATTTCCCTCATTCACTATTTCCCTCTTTCACTATTTCCCGCATTCACCATTTCTCTCTCCAATCACTCTCCATTTCTCTCTCCAATCACTCTCCATTTCTCTCTCCAATCACTCTTCATTTCTCTCTCCAAATCACTCTCCATTTCTCTCTCCAAATCACTCTCCATTTCTCTCTCCAATCACTCTTCATTTCTCTTTCCAAATCACTCTCCATTTCTCTCTCCAAATCACTCTCCATTTCTCTCCAATCACTCTCCATTTCTCTCTTCAAATCACTCTCCATTTCTCTCCAATCACTCTCCATTTCTCTCCAATCACTCTCCATTTCTCTCCAATCAGTCCCCGTTATCGTCTGCCGAGTCCACTACTCCTTTCATGCCAAATGTTCTGAAAGTTTTCCTAGAGAATGGACAGACGAAGTCATTCAAGTACGACTCCAGTACTACAGTTGGGGATGTACTGGAAAGTTTGCACCAAAAACTAGGTAAGCAACATGCACCATCTCACTGCCTTTGCAGAAAAACTTTATTTCAATTAGGTATATTGCATTATTATTTGTTTTAACACAATCGTTTTAATAACTAGAAACTGTTTTGTTTCAATATACTTCACAGCAATGAATGCAGTTAAATATTATATTTTGTAATATTGAATTAAAATTCTCCAAGATTAATTAAACCGTCAGCTATACAGGTGTTAATGTACCTCATTTTTATCCACGTACGAATAGCATAGGAATATTTCTCTGATAAGCTAAGTAGGAACGATGCTCACTCTATTTTAGTTGTCTATTTGTTGAGTCATTCATCTTCTTGATTATTATAATTTCTTCTTATTTAGTTTTAATGTCCTATATTCATAGGCCATCATATTCATCCTGTATAATCGTTTATTTTACCTTCTTTCTTTAATTTCACGATGCATTTTCTGTCCCCAATAGTTACCTTATACTCTATCCACAGGCATCAAGTGTCCAAGTTACTTCTCTCTGGTGGTAGAACATGTCAAGAGCTTGCGGAGAAACAAACTAACCATCCTAGACCCAAAGGAAACTCTCACTAGGGTAACTGAAGATAAGATTAAGGAATACAAGTGTTACTAAGTAAATATTTGCTGACATGGAAATTATTCCAAATAATAGTGGTGAACTTCTACGATTTTATAATATTCTGTCCAAACATGTTTTTAAGCAGTTCAAGCATGTTATAGCAAGTTCAGAAGGTTCAATCTATGTTCTAACAATATTTTATATGTTTAATTTAACGTATTTGTTTGATGTTCATGTTTCTTTATATATTTACAGATAGCTGCGCGGCCTGGTGCACAGCATTTGCGATGTCTCTACCGAGTCACTTTCGTACCGAGAGACGCGTATGCGCTACTGAAGAAAGACACGGTGGCCTTCGAGTACCTATATCACCAGGTGAGGGAAATAGGACTTTTTCTATTTTAACATATTTATTTTATTCACTCTTGCAGAAAAAAACAGATGGGATAAAAATGGTAAAAATATAGAATTCTGCATGTCAAAAAATATCTTAAAAAGTTAATCTATGTATAGTACAAGAGACAGGCAATTAACAGTAAAATACAATAATTAAACTATTTCAATTTAAACAAATTTAATGGTCATTCATTACACCAAACTTGAAATTATTAAAAATATCGGATAAGAGTATTTCATTATTTCATTATTATGTCAATATATTCATAAAAATTCTACGTTTTCTATGAATCTACGTCAGATGCAATCGTAATTCATTATCGATACTCATCAAGAATAAATATACATTTTAAGATGAATTAAATGTTTCTTCTCTTCTTTGTAGTGTGTGAACGATGTGCTACAAGAACGCTTCTCACCGGAATTGAAATACGACGTTGCTTTAAGATTGGCAGCGCTGCACATTCAACAGCACGCCATAACTAACGGTGTCACTGGAAACAAGATAAACGTCAAGAATATCGAGTGAGTGATCTGCAACGCCCTGTATATAGCTACCCATTGTATAATCCAATCTAGAGCTAAGAGTTTCGGAAACAAATTTTATGATATAGTAATGTACTTGTACATTTTCAGACGTGAATTCGGCCTGGAGAAATTCGTGCCTAGCAGTTTGTTGGAGAATATGAAGAGGAAGGAGCTGAGGAAACTTCTGGGACACTTCCTAAAGGTACACTAATGCCTTTTTAATATTGAAAAAGTTGTGCTAATCTTAATAATTACCTTATTCCTGTATTATCAATTGGTTAACTTTAAAGGACTCGGGGAGTTTAAGCTCTGCAAACCGGATTCATTCAATATAATAACACTATTCCTATCTATCATGGGTATATAAAATTTTGCACAGTAGATCTATATGATAAAAGCTATTAACTGACAAAAAATCATATAATTCAAGACACTGGTTTCCAAAATATCATTGTGTAACGAATCTCTTAAATTTTGTCAGTCCAATTAGGGATCAACTCGAAAAAGTTGTTCATTGCCAATTTACTGATAATAATGTTCTTTCACCTAATTTTTTTCTGTTATGCACTTATTCTGCAAAATTAAATTAATTGATCTTATTTTTCATAGTATCTCTCTATTCTCCATATTCAAGTAACTAAATCAAAGATGTTGCCATTCATATTGAATAAAGAAAACTTTATCGAAATCAAGAAACAGAAAAATGTACAATGTGTAAATCCTGATAAAATAACGTTCATATATCGCTTGTATGCAACACCAATGTCATAAACACAAAAACATGTATTTTAGAGTTATCCATATAAACATATAAATCATAAAATGCTGACTATTTTGGTAAAAAAAATCATCATTGTAACTGTCCTAACGACATACCAGTAAATGTACGACATTACATGTACTAAAATGCCTCTCCTGAAAAATAGCTGTTCTGAAGTTATGACAGTGTTCTCGCAAACAAGCGATATGTGTTTCTTAGATGAAATTCAACCCCGTAATGGACCAGTTTTTGTCTTTTGGGTTTTTCAATCAAAATATTTTCTTCCCAAACATTCTCCTAATTTCGCTCCCCAATCCCTCATCGCACCCTCAGGTTCAGGCCGGGGCCGCGGTCACGGCAGGTCAGAAGCAAGTGCCTGCACTCCAACCCAAACTGCACTACCTGAAAATTATTGCAGAGTTGCCCAGTTATGGCGCCAAATGCTTCAGTGGTTGTGTCATGGTGCGTCATTTTGTTATTATTTCATTGGTTTGTGTGAAGATAACTACATTTAAAGATAACTACATTTAAAGATAACTACAGTTAAAGATAACTACATTTAAAGATAACTACATTTAAAGATAACTACAGTTAAAGATAACTACAGTTAAAGATAACTACATTTAAAGATAACTACATTTAAAGATAACTACAGTTAAAGATAACTACATTTAAAGATAACTACATTTAAAGATAACTACATTTAAAGATAACTACAGTTAAAGATAACTACAGTTAAAGATAACTACATTTAAAGATAACTACATTTAAAAATAACTATATTTAAAGATAACTACAATTAAAGATAACTACATTCAAAGATAACTACATTTGAAGATAACTCCATTTAAAGTTAACTACATTTAAAGATAACTACATTTAAAGATAACTACATTTAAAGATAACTACATTCAAAGATAACTACATTCAAAGATAACTACATTTAAAGATAACTACATTCAAAGATAACTACATTTAAAGATAACTACATTCAAAGAGAACTACATTCAAAGATAACTACATTTGAAGATAGTTACATTCAAAGATAACTACATTTTTAAAGATAACTACATTCAAAGATAACTACATTTAAAGATAACTACATTCAAAGATAACTACATTTAAAGATAACTACATTTAAAGATAACTACATTTAAAGATAACTACATTTAAAGATAACTACATTTAAAGATAACTACATTTAAAGATAACTACATTCAAAGATAACTACATTTAAAGATAACTACATTTAAAGATAACTACATTTAAAGATAACTACATTTAAAAATAACTACATTTAAAGATAACTACATTTAAAGATAACTACATTTAGAGATAACTACATTTAAAGATAACTACATTTAAAGATAACTACATTTAAAGATAACTTCATTTAAAGATAACTACCTTTAAAGATAACTACATTTAAAGATAACTACATTTAAAGATAACTACATTTAAAGATAACTACATTTAAAGATAACTACAGTTAAAGATAACTACATTTAAAGATAACTACATTTAAAGATAACTACAGTTAAAGATAACTACAGTTAAAGATAACTACATTTAAAGATAACTACATTTAAAGATAACTACATTTAAAGATAACTACAGTTAAAGATAACTACAGTTAAAGATAACTACATTTAAAGATAACTACATTTAAAAATAACTATATTTAAAGATAACTACAATTAAAGATAACTACATTCAAAGATAACTACATTTGAAGATAACTCCATTTAAAGTTAACTACATTTAAAGATAACTACATTTAAAGATAACTACATTTAAAGATAACTACATTCAAAGATAACTACATTCAAAGATAACTACATTTAAAGATAACTACATTCAAAGATAACTACATTTAAAGATAACTACATTCAAAGAGAACTACATTCAAAGATAACTACATTTGAAGATAGTTACATTCAAAGATAACTACATTTTTAAAGATAACTACATTCAAAGATAACTACATTTAAAGATAACTACATTCAAAGATAACTACATTTAAAGATAACTACATTTAAAGATAACTACATTTAAAGATAACTACATTTAAAGATAACTACATTTAAAGATAACTACATTTAAAGATAACTACATTCAAAGATAACTACATTTAAAGATAACTACATTTAAAGATAACTACATTTAAAGATAACTACATTTAAAAATAACTACATTTAAAGATAACTACATTTAAAGATAACTACATTTAGAGATAACTACATTTAAAGATAACTACATTTAAAGATAACTACATTTAAAGATAACTTCATTTAAAGATAACTACCTTTAAAGATAACTACATTTAAAGATAACTACATTTAATTAAAGATAACTACATTTAAAAATAACTACATTTAAAGATAACTACATTTAAAGATAACTACATTTGAAGATAACTACATTTACAGATAACTACATTTAAAGATAACTACATTTAAAGATAACTACATTTAAAGATAACTACATTTAAAAATAACTACATTTAAAGATAACTACATTTAAAGATAACTACATTTAAAGATAACTACATTTAAAGATAACTACATTTAAAGATAACTACATTTAAAGATAACTACATTCAAAGATAACTACATTCAAAGATAACTACATTTAAAGATAACTACATTTAAAGATAACTACATTTAAAGATAACTACATTTAAAGATAACTACATTTAAAGATATTTACATTTAAAGATAACTACAATTAAAGATAACTACATTCAAAGATAACTACATTTAAAGATATTTACATTTAAAGATAACTACAATTAAAGATAACTACATTTAAAGATAACTACATTTAAAGATAACTACATTTAAAGCTATTTTCGAGTGAGAAAAATTTTGTCAGATCTTTGAAGATTAAGGAAGGATCACAATATATTATCCATAGCCATTCTATAACTTTCTCTATTGATTTTAAATAAATAAATCTTATAGAATTATCATAGATTATAAGAAAAAGAAGAATAGATTTAAACATTCTTTGAGTAAGTAGATTATTCTAATTATTCATTGATGCTAGATATTAATTTCAGTTCCTAATTTATAGTAAATATCAACGTAAACTGACATATCGAATATCATCTTCATCACTAAATCTGTACACTGTCATTCTCTTTCAGACCTCTACTCAAGAGAGTGTCATTCTCATCAGTCCTAGGTTCGGCATAAGTCAAATAAGCGGCATGAGGAACACAATGGTGAGATAAATCTGTGTTGAACTTTATGTTATCAGTATTATACATAGATCATTTAAATCGACTAGATGTGATATTATTTCTTATCTTCTGATACAGTAGAACTCCTCTATAGTGGATTTAAAGTAGAGTACTGAGTAAGAGAGCTACTCCATATTAGTTCTTAAAAACTGGTGGCCATTCACGGCAGACTAAAGGAAATTTGTTCACTATTTGGCGTAGTTCGCTTACTCAGTACTCTACATCCACTATGGAGGTGTTCTACTGTATTTTCTTTGCAACTCTCACACATGTTATTTCTGTTTGTTTCAGCCTGAGCCTCTGTGTGATATAGACCAGATAACAGCAGTGAGTGTCATGAAGGAGGATGACAACATCAGCCTCAAGGTGGACATTGCGCTCAAAGACCCGGACAAGGAGGTAACTAACCCTCCGCTCTATTTAAACTAATTATTTCATACCGTATTGAATTCGATTCGTCAGCATTGTGAATTTAAACTAGTAAAATCATACCGTAATCAATTCGATTCTTCCACATTGGGATTTTAAACTATAAATTTCATACCGTATTCAATGCAATTTGGGATTTTAAACTAGCAATTTCATACCGTATTCGATTCGTCCACATTGGGATTTTAAACTAGCAATTTCATACCGTATTCGATTCGTCCACATTGGGATTTAAAACTAGCAATTTCATACCGTATTCGATTCGTCCACTTTGGGATTTTAAACTAACAATTTATTGCCGTATACAATACGTTTCATAAGCATTGTTATTAATCACATCATTTCATTTTGCAGAAGCTTTGTGTGACGTTAGAAGAGAGAGATGCGGAGGAGCTGGTGTTGGTGCTGCAAGGTTATTATTCCTTACTAGCGGAGAAGATTCTGCCAGTGGAGCACACCCAGGACCATAGTCACTCTGACCAGGGTAAAGAACTAACCATAGTCACTCTGACCAGGGTAAAGAACTAACCATAGTCACTCTGACCAGAGTAAAGAACTAACCATAGTCACTCTGACCAGAGTAAAGAACTAACCATAGTCACTCTGACCAGGGTAAAGAACTAACCATAGTCACTCTGACCAGGGTAAACAACTAACCATAGTCACTCTGACCAGAGTAAAGAACTAACCATAGTCACTCTGACCAGGGTAACGAACTAACCATAGTCACTCTGACCAGGGTAAAGAACTAACCATAGTCACTCTGACCAGGGTAAAGAACTAACCATAGTCACTCTGACCAGATTAAAGAACTAACCAAAGTCACTCTGACCAGAGTAAAGAACTAACCATAGTCACTCTGACCAGAGTAAAGAACTAACCATAGTCACTCTGACCAGGGTAAAGAACTAACCATAGTCACTCTGACCAGATTAAAGAACTAACCATAGTCACTCTGACCAGGGTAAAGAACTAACCATAGTCACTCTGACCAGGGTAAAGAACTAACCATAGTCACTCTGACCAGGGTAACGAATTAACCATAGTCACTCTGACCAGAGTAAAGAACTAACCATAGTCACTCTGACCAGGGTAACGAACTAACCAAAGTCACTCTGACCAGAGTAAAGAAATAACCATAGTCACTCTGACCAGAGTAAAGAACTAACCATAGTCACTCTGACCAAATTAAAGAACTAACCATAGTCACTCTGACCAGGGTAAAGAACTAACCATAGTCACTCTGACCAGATTAAAGAACTAACCAAATTCACTCTGACCAGAGTAAAGAACTAACCATAGTCACTCTGACCAGAGTAAAGAACTAACCATAGTCACTCTGACCAGGGTAAAGAACTAACCATAGTCACTCTGACCAGGGTAAAGAACTAACCATAGTCACTCTGACCAGGGTAAAGAACTAACCATAGTCACTCTGACCAGATTAAAGAACTAACCAAATTCACTCTGACCAGAGTAAAGAACTAACCATAGTCACTCTGACCAGAGTAAAGAACTAACCATAGTCACTCTGACCAGGGTAAAGAACTAACCATAGTCACTCTGACCAGAGTAAAGAACTAACCATAGTCACTCTGACCAGGGTAACGAACTAACCATAGTCACTCTGACCAGAGTAAAGAACTAACCATAGTCACTCTGACCAGGGTAACGAACTAACCAAAGTCACTCTGACCAGAGTAAAGAACTAACCATAGTCACTCTGACCAGGGTAAAGAACTAACCATAGTCACTCTGACCAGGGTAAAGAACTAACCATAGTCACTCTGACCAGAGTAAAGAACTAACCATAGTCACTCTGACCAGATTAAAGAACTAACCAAAGTCACTCTGACCAGAGTAAAGAACTAACCATAGTCACTCTGACCTGAGTAAAGAACTAACCATAGTCACTCTGACCAGGGTAACGAACTAACCATAGTCACTCTGACCAGGGTAAAGAACTAATCATAGTCACTCTGACCAGGGTAAAGAACTAACCATAGTCACTCTGACCAGGGTAAAGAACTAACCATAGTCACTCTGACCAGGGTAACGAACTAACTATAGTCACTCTGACCAGGGTAACGAACTAACCATAGTCACTCTGACCAGGGTAAAGAACTAACCATAGTCACTCTGACCAGGGTAAAGAACTAACCATAGTCACTCTGACCAGGGTAACGAACTAACTATAGTCACTCTGACCAGGGTAACGAACTAACCATAGTCACTCTGACCAGAGTAAAGAACTAACCAAAGTCACTCTGACCAGAGTAAAGAACTAACCATAGTCACTCTGACCAGAGTAAAGAACTAACCATAGTCACTCTGACCAGGGTAACGAACTAACCAAAGTCACTCTGACCAGAGTAAAGAACTAACCATAGTCACTCTGACCAGGGTAAAGAACTAACCATAGTCACTCTGACCAGGGTAAAGAACTAACCATAGTCACTCTGACCAGGGTAAAGAACTAACCAAAGTCACTCTGACCAGAGTAAAGAACTAACCATAGTCACTCTGACCAGGGTAAAGAACTAACCATAGTCACTCTGACCAGGGTAAAGAACTAACCATAGTCACTCTGACCAGGGTAAAGAACTAACCATAGTCACTCTGACCAGGGTAACGAACTAACTATAGTCACTCTGACCAGGGTAACGAACTAACCATAGTCACTCTGACCAGGGTAAAGAACTAACCATAGTCACTCTGACCAGGGTAAAGAACTAACCATAGTCACTCTGACTAGAGTAAAGAACTAACCATAGTCACTCTGACCAGAGTAAAGAACTATCCATAGTCACTCTGACCAGGGTAAAGAACTAACCATAGTCACTCTGACCAGGGTAAAGAACTAACCATAGTCACTCTGACCACAGAAAATATTAAACCATAGTTAATTGCCTCTGTAGAAATGAGATGAGAAGTAGCTTCCAGTCTCATTTACGATCGTGTCTATTATTTTAATAAATGGGGAACTGTTCTCCGGTATAAAATGAAATGTAAATAGATAGAGGCATTCGGAAATACCTTGTTCGAAGGTCACCATTTACTTACTGGTAATGCAGTATTGGAACAGAAATTTTTCATAATATCCAAGTTTTTTATCAAATTAATCCTTTTTTGTATATACTTTTTGCAAATAGATATAATCCTTGAACACTTCTTTTAACTCTGAAATTTACAAAGATAGTGCTAGTTAGAAGCTCTGTGCCGCATCAAAGACTTTGTGTGCTTAGTGTGTACATGACTTTACATTTTCTTTCTACCTTCCACAGCCCCACCCTACCACACGAAGCACAGAGTATTAGCTTCTGGTTGGAGTTATGCCTCCATAGACCAAGGAGTCAAGGAGCACGAAGAGGAGAAAATAGTGGACCTGAGTGTTGCTCCTCCCTACCAAAAGCCTCCTCCTGGTTATAAGGTACTATTAAACTATCAATGTTTTATCCTCCTCTCAATGATTGAGGTTATTTACTTTTTGCGATGGGAAGAAGATCCAGGCTTCAGTTTCCAATAGATGGAAAAGTTCAAACGCTAATGCTTAAAAGTTATTTATGATAACAGTCGGAATAAAAAAACTAAATCTCGTCTCTATTAAAAATTGAAGCCGGTACAGTATCTCCCCATTTTAAAAATGAATCATTATATAATCCAGATATTTCGATATAGCTTTCCATATATATATTTTTTTTTTTTGAAAATCTACTAAAAATTTGAATAGTTCTTAACTATTCTTCATTTTTGCAGATTCCTAATGGTCTAATTCCCGGTATGAATTTGAACGACAGTTCAATCAATCAGAAGCCAAACGCATCTATGAACCTGGACAGTAATATGAATAAAACGTGAGTGGGCAACATAGACCTCAAATAAATGTAATGTTGGTAGTATGTTCCTTACTATGGTGAAAGTGAATGTTTATCAGTAGTACCAAATTGAACAGTTAACCGGTAAACCAAACAGAACTCGCCATAGTTAATTAAAGTGATGTGTCACTTAAAATCTAAAAATCAAACTTAGTCTGCATCTTTACCACTAATTGAATTTTTTTACGAACCATTACACTGTGTTTAACGTATACTATTGTTAATAAATAGATTGAACTGCGTACGGTATTGATAAATTTATTACCAGTATCATGTTCAACCTTCCAATTTCAACATATAACTTTTAACGCCAAATAATAACCTGAAAAAATTACCTGGAAGGACTCAGAGATTAAATTTGAATATTAATATAAATGCATTTTTTTAATTGCACTAAATCAATTTTCTGAATAAGTTATTATTATTATCACTTCTTTTCCAGCAACTCTGTGTATGACAATACCAGTGAACAGGGAACTCTCACTAGACCTGTTGTTGCTTCAACCTCTCAGGAGTCTTCCTCAGTGACTGATGACGTCACTAAAGCACCAATAAAGAGTATTTTTGAGGCCAGAAACAGCCGCAGTGAGGTAAGTCACTGCATGCTTTACTTTAGGAACCTAGTCTTTTTTCAACTTCGTCACACAATTTTGATAGCAGATAGAGTCAATAATATAGCTAGCTATTTAGAATTTTCAATCGTTTTTTTCAACTTTCTCTATCAATCACAATGAATTATCTTTTCAGTTTTCTTCATCAAATTCAATTAATTCAGAAAGTTTGCTCTTTAATTTCATCGCTTCAATTTGATCAGAATTTTGATTTATTTTTTCACTATAAATGTTATTAAATGTTGCTTCAAAGCTAGTTAGAACTTTTAATGTTTTATTAATGCTACTTATTTCCAAATTTTTAACTCTGCTTTTTGTGTTTATTTGTTCTGAAATTATGACCGGGGTAGCTACCTTATCATTCTGAATAAAAGTCTGCAGTTATAGTGACGATGTTCTGCAGCAATTTGACATAGCATAGATTTCATCATTTATATGGCATTTCGACCATTGCGTACAGAGATCTTGGCAATTTCTTGTTCAGAGATCTTGGCAATTTCTTGTTCAGAGATCTTGACAATTTCTTGTACAGAGATCTTGGCAATTTCTTGTACAGAGATCTTGGCAATTTCTTGTACAGAGATCTTGACAATTTCTTGTAGAGAGATCTTGACAATTTCTTGTAAAGAGATCTTGACAATTTCTTGTAGATAGATCTTGACAATTTCTTGTACAGAGATCTTGGCAATTTCTTGTACAGAGATCTTGACAATTTCTTGTAGAGAGATCTTGACAATTTCTTGTAAACAGATCTTGACAATTTCTTGTAGAGAGATCTTGACAATTTCTTGTTCAGAGATCTTGACAATTTCTTGTTCATAGATCTTGACAATTTCTTGTAGAGAGATCTTGACAATTTCTTGTTCAGAGATCTTGACAATTTCTTGTACAGAGATCTTGACAATTTCTTGTACAGAGATCTTGACAATTTCTTGTAGAGAGATCTTGACAATTTCTTGTTCAGAGATCTTGACAATTTCTTGTACAGAGATCTTGACAATTTCTGGTACAGAGATCTTGACAATTTCTTGTACAGAGATCTTGACAATTTCTTGTAAAGAGATCTTGACAATTTCTTGTACAGAGATCTTGACAATTTCTTGTAAAGAGATCTTGACAATTTCTTGTAAAGAGATCTTGACAATTTCTTGTTCAGAGATCTTGGCAATTTCTTGTAAAGAGATCTTGACAATTTCTTGTAAAGAGATCTTGACAATTTCTTGTACAGAGATCTTGACAATTTCTTGTAAAGAGATCTTGACAATTTCTTGTAAAGAGATCTTGACAATTTCTTGTTCAGAGATCTTGGCAATTTCTTGTAAAGAGATCTTGACAATTTCTTGTAGAGAGATCTTGACAATTTCTTGTTCAGAGATCTTGACAATTTCTTGTACAGAGATCTTGACAATTTCTTGTAAAGAGATCTTGACAATTTCTTGTAAAGAGATCTTGACAATTTCTTGTAGAGAGATCTTGACAATTTCTTGTAAAGAGATCTTGACAATTTCTTGTAGAGAGATCTTGACAATTTCTTGTACAGAGATCTTGGCAACTTCTTGAACAGAGATCTTCAAAATATATTCTGTAGAACTCCTCTATAGTGAATGAGTTAGGATGTAGCCTGAATAGTGAACAGATTTTATTTAGTCTGCCATAAAATAGTTTTCAGTTTTCTATAACTGAAATTAATTCTTCGCGCACTAAAGAAAATCTTCTCTCTATTCAGGCTATATTCTAACTCATTCACTATAGAGGAGTTCTAGTGTAGCACTACATGAATTAAATTTTTCATCATATTTTCCCATTCAATTGCTTACACTAAGGCCGGTTTCACACGAGGCGTTTTTTATCAACAAAAATGCAGCTTCAGTATATACTCAATGTAAGCGAACATGCAAACCACATACGTTTATTCAGTTGAAGCGGTTTTCATGTACCGTTTTATTTTCTGTGGCATGAAAAAAACGCCCGTGTGAGAGGGGCCTCAGTTGACCACTGGTAGTGATAGTTGTGACCATCTCAGGTGATCAAGAGAGTGGCTCAACACAGTGACCACATAGCAAGTGACTCTGAGAGTATGGATGTTGAAAGCATTAAGTCTAGTGGACGACTCAAACACTCTGACTCCCTCTTATTGCTTACTCAGGTAACTAGAAATAAACTACAACTAGACTGCAACTAGAACTAGTCTACAGTAAGAGAGACTACAGCTAGAAATAGACTACAATTAGAGCAAGAATACAACCAAAACTAGAGCCCAACTAAAACTTGGTATACAACTAGAACAATACTGCAATAGAACTATACTACAACTAGAATTTGGTTTCGATTTGAACTAGACTACAACTAGAACTAGACTACAGCTAAAACTAGACTACATCTAGAAATAGACTACAACTAGAAATAGACTGCATCTAAAACTAGACTACAGCTAAAACTAGACTACATCTAGAAATAGACTACAACTAGAAATAGACTGCAACTAAAACTAGACTACAGCTAAAACTATACTACATCTAGAAATAGACTACAACTAGAAATAGACTGCAACTAAAACTAGATTACAGCTAAAACTAGACTACATCTAGAACTAGACTATAGCTAGAACTAGACTACTGCTAGAACTAGACTACAGCTAGAGCTAGACTACAGCTAGAGCTAGACTACAGCTAGAGCTAGACTACACCTAGAGCTAGACTACAGCTAGAGCTAGACTACAGCTAGAGCTAGACTACAGCTAGAGCTAGACTACAGCTAGAGCTAGACTTTACCTAGAGCTAGACTACAGCTAGAGCTAGACTACAGCTAGAGCTAGACTACAGCTAGAGCTAGACTTTACCTAGAGCTAGACTACAGCTAGAGCTAGACTACAGCTAGAGCTAGACTACAGCTAGAGCTAGACTACAGCTAGAGCTAGACTACAGCTAGAGCTAGACTACACCTAGAGCTAGACTACAGCTAGAGCTAGACTACAGCTAGAGCTAGACTACAGCTAGAGCTAGACTACAGCTAGAGCTAGACTACAGCTAGAGCTAGACTACAGCTAGAGCTAGACTACAGCTAGAGCTAGACTTTACCTAGAGCTAGACTACAGCTAGAGCTAGACTACAGCTAGAGCTAGACTACAGCTAGAGCTAGACTACAGCTAGAGCTAGACTACAGCTAGAGCTAGACTACAGCTAGAGCTAGACTACAGCTAGAGCTAGACTACAGCTAGAGCTAGACTACAGCTAGAGCTAGACTACACCTAGAGCTAGACTACAGCTAGAGCTAGACTACAGCTAGAGCTAGACTACAGCTAGAGCTAGACTACAGCTAGAGCTAGACTACAGCTAGAGCTAGACTACAGCTAGAGCTAGACTACAGCTAGAGCTAGACTACAGCTAGAGCTAGACTACAGCTAGAGCTAGACTACAGCTAGAGCTAGACTTTACCTAGAGCTAGACTACAGCTAGAGCTAGACTACAGCTAGAGCTAGACTACAGCTAGAGCTAGACTACAGCTAGAGCTAGACTACAGCTAGAGCTAGACTACAGCTAGAGCTAGACTACAGCTAGAGCTAGACTTTACCTAGAGCTAGACTACAGCTAGAGCTAGACTACAGCTAGAGCTAGACTTTACCTAGAGCTAGACTGCAGCTAGAGCTAGACTACAGCTAGAGCTAGACTACAGCTAGAGCTAGACTACAGCTAGAGCTAGACTACAGCTAGAGCTAGACTACAGCTAGAGCTAGACTACAGCTAGAGCTAGACTACAGCTAGAGCTAGACTACAGCTAGAGCTAGACTACAGCTAGAGCTAGACTACAGCTAGAGCTAGACTACAGCTAGAGCTAGACTACAGCTAGAGCTAGACTACAGCTAGAGCTAGACTACAGCTAGGGCGAGAATACAAACAAAATTAGACCCCAACTTAAACTTGGTGCACAACTAGAACAATACTGCAACTAGAATTTGGTTTCAACTTGAACTATACTACAACTAGAACTAGACTGCAGGTAGAACTAGAATGCAGCAAGAATTAGAGGACGTCCCAAACTTCCACATTGTTATATTTACACTACATCCGATTTGCATATTAATATTTTAGATTCTTACTGAATAGAACTAGACTGCATCTAAAAATAGGTTCTAAAACTAGTATCTTGTAACTATAATTCCCTTGTTATAATCATTTAATTATAAAAATGAACTTAAGTAATAAACTGAGTATCAACCATAGTAAGTTATTTTGAACTTAGTAATATCCCCCCCCCCTTTTCTATTCAGTCCAAGTCTTACATTCTTGTTAAAAATATGAAGTATATATAAATTTCAGAGGAAATATATGATAGAAATTACTGTAAGTAGTTAGTATGAAGTTATATGAAACTCTAGTGAAATAATTAACCCTTCTCACTGCTCTAAAATTACAAATGCTTTATTTAGTTTTGTTTTTCATCTAAACCTAGATCATTATATGGAGCTTATCCGTTTCTAAATGTTTGATGTTTCTCTTCATTCTCACTCATCTTTTGAATCGTTGTATGTATTTATTCAGCCGTGTTATTTTTTGGCTTGCCTTTCAATCTTATTAGAATTTAGATCGTTTATTATGGGAAATAAATCTTTTTGGCGTTTACTAAATGTGAATTTGGGGAATATAGTAGAACTGTTCCATAGTGGACTCCTCTATAGTGAATGTAGGTTCGTGAGTAAGCTAGAGAACTATTCCGAGTAGTGAACCAAAATTTCCTATAGCCCTTTAATTGGTCACATAAAAATAAAGGACTATACTGTGATTAATCGAATGTGCCTAGTGATGAATGTGACTATCTCGTCACATGCTAAAAAAGATTCAGGAAATTTTAAAATTAATTAAAATTAGTTCATATAATATCTATATATTACTAATTTAAGACATTAGAAGTCCTTTATAAAATTTTAACTTTTTAAAAATTGGTCTTATATAAAATGGCCTTCAGTTCTCTATTATTTAATTTTTTTATACCTGCAGCTATCATGGACACCAATTAAAAGCCAATTAAATAATAGAAAACTGATGTCCATTTGACGGCAGACTAAAGGAACTTTGTTCACTATTCGGGGTAATTGTCTTACTCAGGTAATTCTCTTACATTCACTATAGAGGAGTCCTTTTATAGAAGAGTTTTACTGTACTTTAATAGATATACACTAAAGTGTGTTTATTATACATATTCATGTTGTGTTTGTCTGTATAGGGTCAGAAGCTGGTACCCGGTAATGAAGTCCCCCTTCGTCAGGCCAGTGGATCTGGTAGTGACACTGACAGTCTGACTACACCAACTCATAAGAACCGTGAGTGAATTCCCCTTCAAATAGTTACTACCCCATTTATTTGTATCTTCATTTTAGTTTAAAATACCCATTTCAGTTATATCCCCATTTTAGTTATATCCCCATTTTAGTTATATCCCCATTTTAGTTATATCCCCATTTTAGTTATATCCTCATTTTAGTTATATCCCCATTTTAGTTATATCCCCATTTTAGTTATATCCCCATTTTAGTTATATCCCCATTTTAGTTATATCCCCATTTTAGTTATATCCCCATTTTAGTTATATCCCCATTTTAGTTATATCCCCATTTTAGTTATATCCCCATTTTAGTTATATCCCCATTTTAGTTATATCCCCATTTTAGTTATATCCCCATTTTAGTTATATCCCCATTTTGCAAAGAGAAAACCTTTACTGTCGGTTGTTTTTACTAGAGAACATATTTCACTAAATCGACTTTTAATTGAACAAAAATCCCTGCATTAAACTTCCGGTATCAAAATGATTTTTCTAGAGCAATAAACATAAAAAAAGGTTTTTCTAATCGATATCACAATCAGAATTGTTATGATATTTTATTATACTTTATCATTTGTTCTTATTTGGTCTTTCACGATAAGTCAGCTAGTTATGATGTCGTATCCTTGTCTACGATAATAATTATTATTGTTAATTTATGTAGAATAATAAGAAAAGTTCAGATTGTGAAGTAAATGTAGCTTCTTTAATTTTATATTTTAAGTATTTTTCAATATCATTTGAAGAGAATGCTTATTTATTAGAAATTTAAAAACAAGAAATTAAGAAACACGAAATGAAATAAAATTTAGGTTCTCATATTGAGAAAAAAATTGTGAAAAGAATGAGTTCGTTCATAATCTTCTCACTCTACTATATAATTCAAATTGAATTTAAATTAAATTTCTTATTTCTTCTAACATAACTTTACATTTTCAGTAGCAAAGACAACCAGCACTCATCCAGAACCACAAGCAGCCCCAGCAAATGGCAACAACAACCAGCAGGCTGAGGGTGTGTTCTCCTCATTTGGTCTTCATTCCCCTGACAATCTCCCCACCAGTGTTCACCAGACTCAGCACAGCGACATCAAGACAATCATCAGGCAGTTGGAAGACAAGTCAGGGGTACCTTACGCCCACGCGGAGGAGAGCCTTTACCTCGATCCTGACCTCATAGACCTCACTTTCCTCCCTCCGCCTAGTACCCCGGATGAGGTTTGTGGTAAAACGAATTGTGATGCCCGCCATTTAGTCAAAAATGCAAAATGAATTGAAAAAAATTGAATATAGAAAAAAAAAATTAGAAAAAAAATCATATTTGAAAAAAATTGAATTTGAATTTTTTTTTTGAAATGTTGAAAATGAAATGATGAAGAATCTCTTATTGATAAGAAAAATGATATAATTTTAAAATCGTTGTCGCCTGTTCACTCATCTAACGTTAATATTATAAGTTAATGTATGAACTGTAATTCATTTATCACATTGAGGCGTTCCGTATTATTCATTTAACTCATAACCTAATTTTTTGAGTTTTAATTCAGTTGAATCAATTCTGTATTTTATAATTTTCATTATTTTTCAATTCTTAAATACTGTCCAAATTATCCTAACCACCCGCTACCCATCAGGACGGTCCCAACAAGTTACTTCCGGTGCCCCAACTGAGTACTCCCCCGACTCCTTTCGCCGACAGGGAGACATTAGAAAAGGAACTGCAGGCACTTGAGAGAAATTCAGCCTCGATGTTAACTGGTTAGTTAAACCTAATGGATAATAATTGCTTGATTTTTATTAAGAATGATAACAAGATGATCACGATTGATAACAAGATGATCACGATTGATAACAAGATGATCACGATTGATAACAAGATGATCACGATTGATAACAAGATGATCACGATTGATAACAAGATGATCACGATTGATAACAAGATGATCACGATTGATAACAAGAATTTCCCGAAGAGGTCCTGTTTTCAGCAGGAATTTATATAAGGACTTGCTTTAGAATCCTGCTTTGTTTTATTCTTTCTTTCAATAAAGTCGAATCTTTGTAATTAAAAACCTGTGTATAAAAGAATAATTATGCTATATGCCGATACTCTTCTATATTTATATTTTCTCTGAAGATTCTCATATTCAGTTAAGATTATCTATATCAACAAAAAAGATTAAATTATAATATTGATTTAGTTATGTTATTCTGAATGTATATTTAAAACAGACATTACTGCCATGTCAACATATATCAAAAATACATGTAATGGGTAGAATTTTGTTTATACTTTGAGCTTTCGTAACCTTACTTCAAATAAATTCGAATAATGACTATTTGAATTGATATCCTGTAATCAGTTCTTTTATAGCCTTCAATGATACATTCTTGAAAATGCACAATCATTAATAAATATTTTAAATGATTTTACTTATTTTTACACTGAATATTAACTCCAAATTTTGCAGGTCCTACAATTGGTGACAGCAGTGACTCAGTGTCACTTTCCAGTCTCAACACTAGTGTCAGTTCTGACACCAGCACCACTAGTTCTATGAGCAGCATCAGGTCTAATGGAGGCCCTGGTTTCACACTAGCAGCTCTCAAGCAGCTAGGTAAAAAAAAAAAAAGATTCAACACTTTTTTTGAATGCTTTTTTATTTTAATCATTCATGGATGTCATAATTTTACTGATATGTGATTGAATTAAATATTTTTAAATTTATGAATATTTAATCATTTTCATCTGTTTTTGTGCTAGGTATGAACTCCGCAGACGATCACGACGACATCGACTCCTTTATCGCCAATCTGACCATACCTCCGCCACCCGATGCAAACGGGGTAACAAAATCTACCTTTTCAATTTCTTACATCTTTAACCAACAATTCACAACCAATTTTCTGTTCATTTTAAACAGTAATTCGCTTGATTAAATAGTTTGTAGGTTATATAATTTCAAAATGAAGTTATAAATTGAAATTACTCCCAATTTCATCCTTTTCTTGTAGAGTTTTGAATATAATTTCGTTTTCAGAGCGTATCAGTGCCTGTAGAAGATATTCCAAAGGTGCCGTCTGGCAGCTCTCCTTACGATCTGGCAGCATTCATCATACCTCCGCCACCAGAGAGCATCAGCAACAAACGCTCTTCTGACATCATAAAGAGGCTCTACGAGGCAAAGGCTGGCATAGTTAGAGTAAGAAACTGATACCTTAATATAATATAATAATTGATAATTGAAAGCTAAGATTTCTAGAGAGTTGAGGAAAAAATAGGTAGTTTGCCCGGTGTCCTTTGATCCCCGACATGCTTATCACTAGGGTTCTGACAATATGTTTTCAAAATCATAGATCTCAAGAATATCATAGACGAAACGAAATGGGATCGAAAACAATATAGCTACCGCTTATTTAGAACGATTCGATGCTGTATGATTCTCTCCGTCTGAAAAGTTTGAGGGTTTTATGATTTTAAAAGCGTATTGGCACAACTCTATTTATCATTATTTATTTTAAAGTTACTTGTATTTTTGGAAAACATCGCTATGGTTATACTCTACAAAAATAAGGTCTCACATTCTTATTTAAGTCGATCGGTAGGCTTTATTTATACTTCCCTCTACTTTGTGTAGCTACCATGTTTTAAATCACGGAGTAGCTCTTTTGCATCCATGAGTATTTCTGGTCACATTCATGGATTAACTTCCCTTTCTGACTGATTCTTGGAGGTCTTTTGTTCATATTTTCCTTTTGACGTTATCTATAGGACTGTCAGTGGTTAGAGAAAGTTTTAGAAACCCGAATAGTAACTGAAAATGAACCAGAATTTGTAGCCTGAATCTAAGTTGTTATTCGACGTAGTTCAACAGTTAAATCTTATTTAACTATGTTAGATTAATTTTATTATTTTCCAGGTGGTAGGTGATGACGACCAGAGTGCCGACAAAGACATTTATATCACTGAAGTCAGACCACCTCAGAGAATGTCAGAAGAGTCTAAAACGAACACCCTGCCTAGTGGTAAAGTGGCCTCTCTTCAGAAAAAGTTTGAAACCACCAATCATTCTTCCACAATGAACATCAAGAAAAGTTTATTCACGTTTGACCCCCCGGCACAACCCAATTCTGTTGGAGTCATGTCTCCAGGATATGATAATCTGGATAAGACTGAAATGGAGGAGAGGTTAGCGAAAGCCTTTGAAGAAAATGATAAAATCTTCAAATCGTTCGGAACAGTGAAACAAACGGAAGGTGCCACATCAACTGTGCAAAGCGATATTGAAGAAGGATCTTCCATTTCTGTAAGAATTAGAAATTTCAACACAAATATCTCTCAAACAATCAACAACAGATTACCAGAATTGCCGAGACAGCAATCTGTCCCCACTAGTATTCTCAATTCAAAAAGTGATGGTAAAAGTCCACAGTCTCCGAGTGCGACCGCTAACCAATCTTTTAATGATTGTACAACTTTAGACAATAGCAAAATTAATGTAGTCAGTATGAACGTCAATGGAGGTATTCCTAAATCCTCTTCTCATGGTGACATTGTAGTGCACAACAGCGAGACATCTAGTACAACAAAACCTGTTATCATCTCCAATGGTAGTAATCAGTCGTCATCATCAACGGAAGATATTAGAGCCAACAACCAGCTTTCCCCCTCCAAAACAAACATAGCATCAAGTTACGATTCTCTAACGTCTTCTTCAAGCCTTGCGACTGTTAAGAGTGCCTCTCTCAAAAGTCTTGATGAGGATCCACCTCCTGAATTGCCGCCAAGAAATGCTAATAAGAATGCAATGAAACCGCCTTTACCAAGAAGTGCCTCGCAGGTAACATTAAATTTTCAAATTAGTTATAGTATATAACATTTGATGAATTTTCAATATATCTTTTGTATATAATTATTTTCCCTTTTCAGGAATTATCCCGCAAGGTGTCGCCCTCGAAATGCAATAGTTCACCTTCGACAAGAAGAAAGCCAACGATGAGTAACGGACCATCAAGTCCATCATCTGAAGTTCCTCCTGCTCTACCAATCAGAGCTAAAAACAGTGCCATGAAGCCTGTACCTCCACCCATTCCCTCTCCTACTAAAAAGATAAATGCTAAACCTCCAGCTCCCCTACCGCCAGATTTACCATCCAAACCTCCAACTGACACGAGTGGCTCGCCTTTGAAAAATAGAAATCATACACCACAACCTTTATCTATACCCACCGAAAGTTTATCAAATAATTTTGAACTCGTTAATAGAGAAGAGAAAACAATAATCAACGATACCAACTCTTTAAGGAAGAGTCCTAATGAAGTTGGCGGACCTCTTCAAACTTCCAGTCCCAGATCACAATCTAAGCCTAGGTTACCAAATGGGAAGCTTTCTTTAGTCGGTAGTGAATTAGATGATTCTTTAGATTCTGGTAGTTTTGATCAAGACTCTTTGGATGAGTCGGAGGATTTTGAAGCTATGACACCTGCTTCTAAAGAATCTTTTCGCAAGGTTACTCTTATCGTATCCACAGCAGTTAAGAAGCTAACTAAAATGGCTGCTGTTTGTACCGAAGCTCAAACCCAAGGAGGAAATATAAACAAAAATGAAATGGAGTTCCAAAAGGCAAAGGAAAAGCTAACAAGTGAATCTAGGCAGTTTGTCACTGCATCTAAACTGTTCGTAAAATCTGCTACTGAGTCTGAAGAGACTCTTCTCCAGTGCTTATCAAACTGTCTTACACTCCTCCAGAACATGATTCAGATGGCAGACTATGTGGTTCAATATACATCTACACCTTTGCAGACTCAGAACATGGTGGTTAAGGTGAGGGATGTTGCCAGTGCCTACCACACGACCGTGAGGACAGCCTTGGCTGCTTCTGGAAGAGGTTTGGACCATCCTTCCATGACAGCTCTCATGACCCATGCCACCAACCTCGCAGGAGTACTAACGACTCTCATGAGAACCCTGAGGGTGTTCAGTCCCTAGATGACTCAAAAATGGCAGTATCTTATTGCCCTCAAATTCTTTATGACTTAATGGGAGTGAACCCTTATTCTTTTGAACATTCTGATGAATCTTGTGCGTTAAATGTGAAAGGTGGTACTCAAAGTTATTGCATAGGATTTATATTTAAGAAATAGTTACTACTACAACCTGCTAATAAAGAATTTAATTCTAATAAGCTGATAAAGATATACTGTAGTTCAATCGATATTAATAATTTATACCTTTGAAACTATTGTTAAATGGGCATCGTAAATGTTAGCTATTGAAGATACGTGTGGAAATATTTACACATGATATATCCAAATGAATTGTAACTTTTTAAATTAGTTAGTAGTTTGTTGTTCAATTTGTATATTTATTTTCCAATATTATCATCTGATTTTTTTTATATGACATAACGAGAGTTATTTACGTTAAAATTATTAGTTATTGGAGGAAAAAGTAGAGAAAATGTATGATTTTTATTAAATTTTTGAAATTATCTTAAAAGCTAAATCCTCGTCGTGAATTTTTGTGAAATATCAACTATTTATGTTATTATTTGCAATTAAATTTCTTTGAAGAAAGTAAAAGAGGAATTTTATTTATCAAAAAAGAAATTTTTTAATGCCATTAAGTTTTTCTTTCAATTTTTAAGAAAATCCAATTTTCTGAACGTGTAAAATTTGATGGGAATTTTGAATGCTGAAGAGGTTTTCAAGTTATGGTGGTGTTTTGGAAGATTAAGTGGGGTCCCATTATAATCTTCGATAGCCCCACCATAAACTAATCTAATGAGGTTTTTGTACTATAATAAATATTTCTCCATTAACCATTATCAATGGAAAAAACCTCTAGAAAAGGCCTCACAATACCAAAGTTCAATTAACTAAGACAAGTGTTCAAAATCTCTTACTTTTTCAAGTCTGTTGAAATTAGTGCATATTATTTAACAATATTTTCAATAAAATATTAGTCTTAAAATCATTTCAAAGACAATTTTATTTAGAGGTTCATTATAAATTGATTTCCATTAAAAAACAAACTTTGGAAATATGTTCCACTTGAAATAATTTTTATTTTAAACATTACTGCACAATTGCAGATAAATATTTAATATTTAAATGGTATTACGTTAAAGTTTGTATTTCAGAAGACTTAAACCGATATACCAATTTTGTTTATAAAAAATCTTATAGCAGATAGTACTTCCGAGGGGAAATATGTAAAAATATTATTTCGTGTTTTTTTATGTTTTTGATAGTTTTTCTAGTTGATATTTTCATAGTTTATGAAGATGTTAACTTTAATATATTCATATTATTTACTTGATATTGTTTTTATTTGTTCAATGTATCATCTTAAATCAAACCTGTTTCATAACTGATGCAAATATTGACAAAAGGAGTTCTACCTATTCTGTCACTTGAGTCAAAAATACAACAAAATGTAATGTGTAGAATTTCTCTCTTTATAGCTATCGAAAAAAAAAATCAAACTCATATACAGTAGAACTTCTCTATAGTGGACTCGTCTATAGTGAATGTATAGTCCTGAGTAAAAGGAGTACCTTGTATAGTGATTTTTTCCTTTAGTCTGCCATAAATGACCATCAGTTTTAGAATACTGATGGTCATTTCTTGGCAGACTAAAAGAAAATTTGTTGACTATATGGGGTAGTTCTCTTACTCAGGACTCTACATTCACTATAGAGGAGCTCTACTGTACTCTTCTACTTCCTTTTATGGAGATAAAATTTCTGTTCGTACTTAAAATTAAAATTTATCTTCCATTTTATTTAAAATTTTATTCTCTCAGATTCTAAAACTGAATAATTAATTTATTCCATACCAATAAAAATATATTCTTTGAGTAGCTTTTCTCCATACACAAACTTGCAGGTCTTTCTAACTTACTCGTCTATTCCTTCAAAACTGAGATTATCCAATACTATAATTTCTATATTATTTCGCTAGGTATTTTATTTCTAATCAAGTAATTGGTAGATTGTTCATGTACTTAATAAATCTTTATCCATTCATATTGATATGAATTTACCTCTAATACTCCGTATTGTTACAAAATGAACTGGAATGAATACTCCATTTGAATATCACGAAATGTGTATTATTTTATCTGAAATAAAGCCATTTGATAACTCTAATTTCATTATCCTAACTAGATTATGTGCACTCGGTAGAGCGCATACCTTCGCCGCCGCTTTGACCTGTTCTCTCCCAAAATCTATTAAACTGGTGACTGGACATTGTCCAATCGTCCCATCAAATTTCAGACCATTTGATTGATTACTTTTTGAGTTATTGAGTTATGATTGGCCTTGACCTTGATCTTTGACCCGATCGCTCCCAAAATATAAGAAAATGGTTTCTGTATATTGACCAAACGTCCCACCAAGTTTCATGCAATATGGTTCAATACTTTTTGAGATATAAATGACCATGACCTTGATCTTTGACCGGGTCGCTCTCAAAATTCTACCAGCAGGTCACTGGACATTGACCAATCTTTTCACTAAATTTCAGGCAATTTGGTTGAATACTTTTTCAGTTAAGCGAATAACAAGAGGATAAATAAATGAATAAAAACAGCCGTCTAAAAAATAACCTTTCCACATTATACGAAGGTAATAAGGTATAACTTCAAAATTTGCCTTCAATTGGATAAATCGGATACTTGTAATCATCTTTAGGACTAATGAGGTGCATAACTACCTGACACTTGTGAGTAATGGGTCCATGTGGTAGATATATTCTTCATCCTATTTGACTATAGATACTACTGAAATGTTAAATAAATCTTTTTGCAGTCATTTTTCAATTGCAATCACTGGGAGCGGTAACGTTTTCGTCACATTCCTAGGTGAGTGACAAAAGTAGCTTTTTTGCATCCTTGAACTTAGTCACCGACTGAGGGTAGGTGATTTTTGTTCATGGAGCCACTTTCCTTTTTGACTTCTCATTCAGAGTCCCTTGTGTTCAATTACCTTTTGACAACAGCGATATGGCCTTTAGTTCCGAAGAAGATGTTAAATCCCTACCTACTGTTATTCTCTTTTTGAAAAAATAACGTACTCTATGAAACGCAATATCCCTCCAATGTTTTAAAACATATAAGACAAGGAAAAATACGTGTTACATACATTTTAATCTGTTTAAAGAATTAACCCAAATCTCTGAAAGTAATCATAAGAGGGTATTTGACCAATAATACAAAATGACTACCGGACAAAATGCATAACGGACAAAATGAATATTGGACAAAATGCATAGTGGAAAAATGCATGAAAATAGTAGAACAATGACGTAAAAGAATGTTGGAACCAAATAAAAGTTTAACCTCCATATTTAGATAAAAGGACCGAATAGAAAAAGATTTATAAAGACGAGTATTAAAACTGCAAAGGAAATATTGAAGTGATATTCCTTATTTTTTTAATGATATCATTGTGTTTGTCTACTTCTTTTACATAAATAGTAAAATAATCAAAAACATACATTCATGAAAAAATATAAAGGATGATACCTATCTAATTAAATAAACATTATTTAAAAATTAATATAGAAGAAGATTATAGCTATCTAATAAAATAAACAGCATCTGAAAAGTATAAATTTAAGAAGATGAAATATAGATATCTAAAAAAATAAATATATAAAAAGTCAAAACAAAGGAAGATGATTATATTTATATGATTTGTTACAAATGAAAAAAAAACTTAATAAATATTTCGCAAACACAGCACGATGAGTTACAAATGTTCATATTGAATGTGATAGTTAGGGTTGTGACAATATGCATTTAAAATCATAAATCTTAAAAATATCATAGACGAAAAGGAATGAAATGGTATCGAATACTATATACCGCTGGTTTAGAACGATTGAATTGTCTTCAATTCAATCCGTCTATAATATTTTCAGGATCTATGATTTTAAACGCTTATTGTCACAACCCTGTTGATAGTGATTAAATAAACTCTCACTGAGTCAAAGTTCTTCGTCTCCACTTGCTCTCACTTATTAGAAATTAAAATCTTTATCCACTATTCATATACTGGAAATAATTTTACAAAGCAATTTGACCGATTAAGCATTTTGTCCATTAGGAATATTGTCCATTGGGTATTTTGTCCGTTAGGTATTCTGTCGGCTCATGCATAAGGTGATGATTATATTTTTGTTTCTTTTGGCCTCCCTTATGCCTGAACTGTGACTGTTTTAATTTGTATTAAATCATGTTTTTTTTCATCATTGTCACTATGTCTAAAATTTCCCACGCTTTCTTGCAGTTTAAATGGATAGCGTTAGGATTATGCTCTTCAACTATGAGGTCTTAGATTTTTCTGTTCGGTTTTTGTTCACAAGATTCAATAGCTATTACATCTTCATTTTCCTCTTCCATACGAGATTACAAATACAGTAACCGGTACTGATGTCCCTTTTTGTAATATTGTGACTGCATTCACTGATTATCTATTAAGCAGCCATGTGTAATGTCACAGGGGTGGAATTTACCAAGTTGCAATATACCTTGGGTGGAACATACTGCGATGGAACTTACCGGGGATGAATTTACCAGTGTGGACATACCAAGACTCTACAGCAGAGGTTCTTAAAGTACATATTTTTCTCGCACACCCCTTGCTTCTCTCTTGCACCCCCTGAGCATTGTTTTGCATTGAAATAGATTGAAAAGCTACAATTATGATATATTTGGTTACTATGACTTCAGAATGAAATATGCAAATTGATAAAGTAAGGAAAATATTTACATAATGTATAATTATTTTTTTAGGTAAGGAAAATTAAAATCCATTAGAAATTAAAGAAAGCCATATAATTTGTGATAATAATGCAGTATATTGCAGTGTAGTTATATAAATATTTAGAAAATAAACAGATGTAAACTAATAAAATAAAACGAAGTAGCAACACTCACATATAATTCCGACACAGAAAGGAAAATTCGATATAAAAAGGTACAGTTTTTTGTTTACACATTGTTTATACAGTGGGAGCACTCTTTTTCTTTCCATTCAGTGTTAGAATATAGGACAGAAGGAATAAAAGTTACAGGCACACAAAACGAGAAATCCCACACTCAAAGATATTAAAAAAATGATCGAAAGCCACAATGATAATTAGGTGTTTATATTAGAAAATTTGTAAACTTTTATAACTACCTCATATCGCAATATTTTGAGGAAAATATACTTCATGTATATTCTGCATGATATTAATAGCAAGAACAGAACTTATAAACAACAGCCAAATCATGCACCCCCTATAAACAAACCGATTCCAGGACAATAACCCCCCGTGCAAAAAAAACTCCGCGGTCAAAAACCCCCCGTGCAATAAACCCCCCGTACAAAATACTCCCTGGACAAAATACCCCTGTGCAGTAAACCCCCCGGACAAAATAAAAAAAAAAAACCGGTGCAAAAAACCCCGGTCTATATAAATAGCATAATTCATTTTTATTAATATATTAAACATTTTTCAATGCGAACCAATAATTATTACATTTTCTTCGAAAATATGACAAGATTTTTTGCAAAATAAGGTATACCCAATAATTACCTATTTTATAGTAAAAATAAGTACAGTATACATTTTGTCACTATCAAACCTGGCCGAGGGGGGGGGGGGGGAGGGGCAAGAACCCCCCCCCCTAAACCCCCCAACCAGACCGCTAACCTAACCTTAGGTGCGCTATATCTCTTTATATTTAAAACATATAGTAATTTTATTAATAAAAGTTAATGAAAATTAATAAAATTGAATTAGGCTATTTATATCGACCGGGGGTTTATTGCATGTTTTTTTTTTGTCCGGGGGGTATATTGCACGGGGGTATTTTGACTGCGGGTTTTTTATTTTTGCACGGGGGGTTATTGTCCTGTCACCAAACAAACCAGGCCCAGAAGGGGTGCCGCGCACCACCGTTTAAGTACCACTGCTCTAGAGCCATAATCATATATTCCAAGAAACTATCACATTACTCATATACCTAGCTATTGTTATCATGCAAACGTGAGAAAAGAAACACCTGCCATTTGATAAGCTAATTCTGGCTCAATAAAGCATAGCAGCATTGCTGTATCTGGCGACAATGGTGCATATAATAATGTTTAACGTAATCAGTCAATTGCTTGTTCTGTCAAGTATTAATTCTCTGAGTGCAGGAGAAACTATATCCAAATTTCACGTCAATGAGACACATCTGCAACAACCCCGGACTTTCCCATGTCCGAATGCAACAGAAATCGCCCCGTGTGTCTGTATTTACGATTTAGTTTCAAGCAGATTAACTCTGGACTGTACTTACATATCGTCCAACGATGAGCTTGCCAACATCTTTACGAAGGAATTCCCTGTGAAAGACTTTTGGGAGTTTAGGATGAATACATCTTCTAGTCTAACAGCTCTTGATTTCACTTGTGGAGGCGTGAAGTTCCTACGGTTTGAACTGTACCCAGGACCATTCACACTGGTAGAAGTCAGTGATGTGTTCTACGAGTCGTGCTCCAACGCAGATATAGAGTCGGTTGAATTTAGCAACACGCAGCTATCCTCACTTGTATTCCCTCCTCCTCCACTTAGTGACAAGATAAGCGATTTTTTCTTGACTGATTCGAATTTGACATCAGTGCCTGCTATTAGAAGTAACAGTTTATCATCTCTTGATCTCAGGAATGGACAAATATCTGATATAATTCCAGGTAATTATTCATATTATAAATGTCAATTGTTCGTTAATGCATCATATATTTATAATAATCTTAAGATAAAAGCAATAAAATTACAAACTAAAAATATTCACATGATTAATTGATTATTTCAATTGGTAATAAAATTGAACGTTAAAGCAGAAATAAAATCGATAACTTTTTCATTATACTGGTCTTAAATAATCACTTTAACTTGATAAAAAAAATTATGCATATTCGTTGTTTACAACTTACCAATCAGTCAAGATATATCAATCTTTTATGTAAGAATAATTCGAATAGCACATGGATACTAAAAAACTACAAAAAAAATTCTACTTGGCTGAACATTGATTATTATCAGTATTAGGCACTGTAAACTATTATGCATATTAAAAATTCAAATTAATATATAGCTACTTTAACATTTTATATTTTCTCATAGGGACATTCGATGAGATTCCAAACCTGAGGTACTTGGAGTTATATAGTAACAACATCAAGACTCTAGAAAGTGGCTCTATCCCCATCACGAGCTATGGACATGATTTTGGTTTTTCCGGCAATGGACTGGAAACAATTGAGCCCGGAGCATTCACTTTGAAAGGAGAGCCGAGTAAGTTTAATGAATAATTATATAATGATTTGATAATACATTTCATTTTCATTCAAGTTGGCTACTTTCACCTCACGTGGAAGATGAGCATAGGTTTTTATTTTATTGATACATTAATCCCTGTTTTCTCTTCCATAGCACTGAATTCATTGGTGATTCACCTTTCTAACAACCTCCTGAAGACGATAGATGCCTCGGTCTTTGGATTGCTGATGCCTTACATCAGTGCAATGAGTATTAGCGGTAATTTCTATATTAATTCTAC
The DNA here is from genome assembly GCA_947561585.1 of Caprella mutica. NCBI lineage: Eukaryota > Metazoa > Arthropoda > Malacostraca > Amphipoda > Caprellidae > Caprella > Caprella mutica. The sequence continues at coordinate 17,039 of CANNZV010001400.1, read as the reverse complement.
CTTCATCACCCTTCATTACGAGGGTTTAACTTAACGCCTTTCTATTGTTTCTGGAGTTGCATTCACACGAAGAGTTTTTCAGAAGATTTTGAATGAAGTGAACTGAAATTTATAATTCATTATTGAAAATGAATCAAACTTTTGTGTATCTTTATATTTTAATATTAAATTAATTACGGGAATGGTATTTAATTTTGAATTCTTTATAAGATCTGAATTTTGGGTAATAGGACAGAGTATCGAAAGACAAAGTATCGAAAGACAGAATATCGGAAAAGAGAGTATCGAAAGAATAAGTATCCAAAGACAAAGTTTCGAAAATTAAATCGAATGTAATCGATTGAATAGAAAATTTATTGAATGAAAAATTGATCAAATGGAGAAATTACATTAGTTATACAAACTTGAAGTATGAATTTTGTTCATTGACTGAAAGTTGGTCCCAAGTCAATTGCATGGGTCCCGACAATTGGACTCGCCGAAAATTTAGCCGAAGACATTTGGAACGTGGCAATTGGGCCTCAATACAATTGAGCCTAGTACATTTGATCCCCAAGATTTTTGGGCCCAGGGCCACTATTGATCACATTAATAAAATGATTACAGCTGACACTATTATAAAGAAGCTTTACTTTGTTATTACAGTAGCAAATTAAGTTGATACCATAGACTCTGATAAAAGAGGACTCGGTTACAACCCGGAGAATTAAGACTTTGTCTTTCTATAAAAGAGCACTGCATACATAATCATACATAATATTTAAGTTTTACATAATGCTTCATTAAGGTTTATTTCGTCGATATGAAGGCTATTCAGAAGAAATAGACAAAATCCTCTTTTCGAACCAGGTGTGTGGAGTTTCTTCAACCGTGTCATGGAAGATCTGCTTCGTACCACTAACGTAATTGAAGGGTGGTACAGATCGAGCGATGCACAACACAACTCAATATCGTCACCCAACTATTTTTAATTTAGAGCAAGATTAGAGAGCAAGATTACATTTAAAATAAATTTATACGTACAAATACTGAAAATCAAGATCCTCCAAAAATTGAAGAATGTTGTAACAGTTTTTTTATGTGCTCAATTATCTTGGGCCCAAAAACTATTGTCTTGGGGCTCAATTGTCCTGGGCCCAATTATTTCGGACTCAATTATAGGTGGGCTCATTTTGTCTTTATTGAACCAGGCTACGGAGGCATGGCCTCAACTTTTCAATACATTTTTCTTTCTATGCTAAATGTCCTTCTATTTTTGTCTTTCTATACTTTCGTTTTCAATATTTTGTCTTTTTTTACTATAACCTTCTATACTTTGTCTTTCGATACTTTGTCTTTCGATACTTTGTCTTTCTATATTTTGTCTTTCGATACTCTGGCTTTCGATACTTTGTCTTTCGATACTCTGTCCTCACACCGAATTTTGTATATAGCTGTATGTTGTCACAAACTTTAATTATTTAATTTACTGTTTTATCTTGAAGATAATTGAAATTTGGGATTTTTTCACTTCCTCTTTTGAATTTTCAATTTATTTTCTCCAGAGAATCCACTGAATTGTGGCTGTGACTTGGCCTGGATTATTCTAAACCCTGAATACCTGGCGAAAGTGACGAACTATGAACCTACATGCGCAGATGGAACATTGCTAACTGACTTGGATCCTTCCGCATATGAACAGTTTTGTTGAGTTTGGTAAAACAATACCTGATTTTTCGATACCAAACCGTTCGATTTTCAGAAAATTTATTTTATACAGTCTTTTCTTCACGTATTAAAGTCATTGAATGAAATTTTCATAAAGCTTAGTAGCTAGATTTTGGAACCTGTACTCTTAATAAATAGTGTCTCAAATACGCTATTTCATTACCTAAATTATAAAACCTGTTCACGAACAAATTGTTTCTGATAATTTCAATTCTAAAATTTGTCTTTCATTTTATTAATTTTAGTATTATTTCCATGTGTAAAACTGAATAATTCACTTACTCCATATCAATCCCTCCCTATAATAAAAAGCATTGTGTTTTTATATATAAATATATGAATAAATCAATCACGCTCAGGAATCTTTTTAATAAAACTGAAAAAAAATCTCTAATTCTCAAAAAATGTCTAAATTTAATAAAATTCTAAATTTCACTAAAATCTCTAAAATTCAAAAAATCTCAAAATTTATAAAAAATCTCAAAATTTTAAAAAATACCTAAAAAAATATAAAAAATCTCTAAATTTAAGAAAATCTAAATATTTAAAATATCTAAATCTATAAATTTTTCGAAAATCGATAGATTTTCAAAAGTCTCTAAATTTAAAAAAATCTAAATTCTAAAAAGAAAGTATCTCAAGATAAGAAAGACTCACTTGAAAAATTCATAAACTCAAAAAATAAAAACAAAATGATAAAAAATAAAAGATCAAAAGTTGATTTAGAAAAACTCACTTAAGAAACTCAATTTTGAAAAACTAAAATGATAATCAACACTCAATTTCTATTGAGAACCTTCTATTTTTAACGGGAAAGTTCAATAGCTTTTCTCCATACACAAAAACTTTGCAAATCTTTCTATTTTACCAGAACTCATCAACATTATTTCCATATGAATTATATTTTAATAAGGTAATGTACTTAATAAATCTTTATCCATTTATATCTATATGATATGAAATAAAATAATTCACATTTCCTGATATTCAAATGAAGTCTTCAAGTTTATTTTTGTAGCTTTGTTCATGGAGCCACTTTCCTTTCTGACTGCTTCTTCCAGTTTCTTGCATTTACGTACCTTTTAACGCCGGTGATGTGGTCGAAGCCTACGTTAAATCCTTACTAAAATAACAAAATTAATATTCAGAATCACAGGCAGAAAATAGCTTAAAAAAATCGTAATTTGATATTGAAGTTACTGACATTGTAACTTTCTATATAATTATATATATTTGTATAAAAGTTTTAAATTATTCTTCAATTTGTTGGGCAGATGTACGAACACCTGTGAAATTTACAATAGCTATGGTATATTATATATCAATGCTGACAGTGTCACTGCTGTTGTAATGTGAGGACCACTGTGCTGGTGCTATTGTGTAATAAGGAACACTGTGCTGGTGTTATTGTGTGATAAGGAACACTGTGCTGGTGTTACAGTGTGATAAGAAACACTGTGCTGGTGCTATTGTGTGATAAGGAACACTGTGCTGGTGTTATTGTGTGATAAGGAACACTGTGCTGGTGCTACTGTGTGATAAGGAACACTGTGCTGGTGCTACTGTGTGATAAGAAACACTGTGCTGGTGCTATTGTGTGATAAGGAACACTGTGCTGGTGTTATTGTGTGATAAGGAACACTGTGCTGGTGTTATTGTGTGATAAGGAACACTGTGCTGGTGCTATGGTGTGATAAGGAACACTGTGCTGGTGCTATTGTGTAATAAGGAACACTGTGCTGGTGTTATTGTGTAATAAGGAACACTGTGCTGGTGTTATTGTGTGATAAGGAACACTGTGCTGGTGTTACAGTGTGATAAGAAACACTGTGCTGGTGCTATTGTGTGATAAGGAACACTGTGCTGGTGTTATTGTGTGATAAGGAACACTGTGCTGGTGCTACTGTGTGATAAGGAACACTGTGCTGGTGCTACTGTGTGATAAGAAACACTGTGCTGGTGCTATTGTGTGATAAGGAACACTGTGCTGGTGTTATTGTGTGATAAGGAACACTGTGCTGGTGCTATTGTGTGATAAGAAACACTGTGCTGGTGCTACTGTGTGATAAGGAACACTGTGCTGGTGCTACTGTGTGATAAGGAACACTGTGCTGGTGCTATTGTGTGATAAGGAACACTGTGCTGGTGTTATTGTGTGATAAGGAACACTGTGCTGGTGTTACAGTATAATAAGGAACACTGTGCTGGTGTTATTGTGTGATAAGGAACACTGTGCTGGTGTTACAGTGTGATAAGAAACACTGTGCTGGTGCTATTGTGTGATAAGGAACACTGTGCTGGTGCTACTGTGTGATAAGGAACACTGTGCTGGTGCTATTGTGTGATAAGGAACACTGTGCTGGTGTTATTGTGTGATAAGGAACACTGTGCTGGTGTTACAGTATAATAAGGAACACTGTGCTGGTGTTACAGTGTAATAAGAAACACTGTGCTGGTGTTATTGTGTGATAAGGAACACTGTGCTGGTGCTATTGTGTGATAAGGAACACTGTGCTGGTGCTATTGTGTGATAAGGAACACTGTGCTGGTGCTATTGTGTGATAAGGAACACTGTGCTGGTGTTACTGTGTGATAAGGAACACTGTGCTGGTGTTACTGTGTGATAAGGAACACTGTGCTGGTGTTACAGTGTAATAAGGAACACTGTGCTGGTGTTATTGTGTGATAAGGAACACTGTGCTGGTGCTATGGTGTAATAAGGAACACTGTGCTGGTGCTACTGTGTGATAAGGAACACTGTGCTGGTGTTATTGTGTGATAAGGAACACTGTGCTGGTGTTACTGTGTGATAAGGAACACTGTGCTGGTGTTACAGTATAATAAGGAACACTGTGCTGGTGTTACAGTGTAATAAGAAACACTGTGCTGGTGTTACAGTGTAATAAGAAACACTGTGCTGGTGTTACAGTGTAATAAAGAACACTGTGCTGGTGTTACAGTGTAATAAGAAACACTGTGCTGATATTACAGTGTAATAAAGAACACTGTGCTGGTGTTACAGTGTAATAAGGAACACTGTGCTGGTGTTACAGTGTAATAAAGAACACTGTGCTGGTGTTACAGTGTAATAAGGAACACTGTGCTGGTGTTACAGTGTAATAAAGAACACTGTGCTGGTGTTACAGTGTAATAAGAAACACTGTGCTGGTGTTACAGTGTAATAAAGAACACTGTGCTGGTGTTACAGTGTAATAAGAAACACTGTGCTGGTGTTACAGTGTAATTAAGAACACTGTGCTGGTGTTACAGTGTAATAAAGAACACTGTGCTGGTGTTACAGTGTAATAAAGAACACTGTGCTGGTGTTACAGTGTAATAAAGAACACTGTGCTGGTGTTACAGTGTAATAAAGAACACTGTGCTAGTGTTACAGTGTAATAAAGAACACTGTGCTGGTGTTACAGTGTAATAAGAAACACTGTGCTGGTGTTACAGTGTAATTAAGAACACTGTGCTGGTGTTACAGTGTAATAAAGAACACTGTGCTGGTGTTACAGTGTAATAAAGAACACTGTGCTGGTGTTACTGTGTAACAAGGAACACTGTGCTGGTGTTACAGTGTAATAAAGAACACTGTGCTGGTGTTACGGTGTTATAAAGAACACTGTGCTTGTGTTACAGTGTAATAAAGAACACTGTGCTGGTGTTACAGTGTAATTAAGAACACTGTGCTGGTGTTACAGTGTAATTAAGAACACTGTGCTGGTGTTTCAGTGTAATACAAGTAAATTAAAATGTTTTTCGGAATTATTTAGCAATAATGTTGAACATATTTTTAACTTATAAATTATTGACATTAAGTAACATGCGGAAAGAAGAATTGTGAAATTGAAATATTACCATAGCTACTGTGTAACATGTGCATATAACATTATTACTATTACTAAGATATTACAGAGTAAAATGTTTTAATATATAATTCAACAATAACCAGATAAAACTGTTAACCAGTAATCTTCATTATAATTTCTTTCGAAGTATTTTATTAAAGCTTTAATGTGTATTGAGTATTGTGTTAACAAGATATTTATAATATATGTATCAGTTGCCTCAATTACACTCTTTTGAAGTAACACTAAGGGAACTTAATTTTGTTATTAATTACCGTTAGTAGATATGGAGAATTGTATGATTTTATGCGGTAATTGTAAACCTCTTTCCATTATTCTAATTGCCAATTTATACCAGGAATATTTAGACTGAGAGCATCAATAAATAAAAACGGATTGGATCTTTTTTTTATCCTCTTTTATTTACTAGGACTGAAATATAAACTGGTATTTGTTAGTACTTTTTCCAGCCAGTAACCATTGTCCAGACTTGGGAGTTGGGCCTATACCTAACATATTAATTTCTTGCAGACTATTATACCCATTTAATCATCACTTTTTCGTTCTCCTCAAAGTTAATAACCATGGATATTTCAATTGATATTAAAAAATTGATATAAATTGATCATATATTTTGTGAATAAGTTAAAAGGAAAACTCTAAATCCAATATCTGTGTAAATGTGCACCTAAAGGTTTGGCAGATGTTAAAACAACTGTGTGAAATTGGCACATTGTTCAGTTCATTGTCAGTACATGATTTATTAAACAATGGATTGGGAGAATGGGAGGGAAATAATGGTAGTGTTACAGTGTAATGGTCTCTTGGTGTAGTAGACTGTACTGGTGTTACAGTGTAGTAGAATGTACTGGTGTTACAGTGTAGTAGACTGTACTGGTGTTTCAGTGTAGTAGACTGTACTGGTGTTACAGTGTAGTAGACTGTACTGGTGGTGTTTCAGTGTAGTAGACTGTACTGGTGTTACAGTGTAGTAGACTGTACTGGTGGTGTTTCAGTGTAGTAGACTGTACTGGTGTTTCAGTGTAATAGACTGTACTGGTGGTGTTTCAGTGTAGTAGACTGTAATAGTGTTTCAGTGTAGTAGACTGTACTGGTGTTTCAGTGTAGTAGACTGTACTGGTGTTTCAGTGTAGTAGACTGTACTGGTGTTACAGTGTAGTAGACTGTACTGGTGTTTCAGTGTAGTAGACTGTACTGGTGTTACAGTGTAGTAGACTGTACTGGTGTTACAGTGTAGTAGACTGTACTGGTGTTTCAGTGTAGTAGACTGTACTGGTGTTTCAGTGTAGTAGACTGTACTGGTGTTTCAGTGTAGTAGACTGTACTGGTGTTACAGTGTAGTAGACTGTACTGGTGTTACAAAGTAGTAGACTGTACTGGTGTTTCAGTGTAGTAGACTGTACGGGTGTTTCAGTGTAGTAGACTGTACTGGTGTTTCAGTGTAGTAGACTGTACTGGTGTTTCAGTGTAGTAGACTGTACTGGTGTTTCAGTGTAGTAGACTGTACTGGTGTTTCAGTGTAGTAGACTGTACTGGTGTTTCAGTGTAGTAGACTGTACTGGTGTTTCAGTGTAGTAGACTGTACTGGTGTTTCAGTGTAGTAGACTGTACTGGTGTTTCAGTGTAGTAGACTGTACTGGTGTTACAGTGTAGTAGACTGTGTTGGTGTTACAGTTTAGTAGACTGTACTGGTGTTTCAGTGTAGTAGACTGTACTGGTGTTACAGTGTAGTAGACTGTGCTGGTGTTACAGTGTAGTAGACTGTACTGGTGTTTCAGTGTAGTAGACTGTACTGGTGTTACAGTGTAGTAGACTGTACTGGTGTTTCAGTGTAGTAGACTGTACTGGTGTTACAGTGTAGTAGACTGTACTGGTGTTTCAGTGCAGTAGACTATACTGGTATTACAGTGTAGTAGACTGTACTGGTGTTTCTGTGTAGTAGACTGTACTGGTGTTTCAGTGCAGTAGACTATACTGGTATTACAGTGTAGTAGACTGTACTGGTGTTTCAGTGTAGTAGACTGTACTGGTGTTTCAGTGTAGTAGACTGTACTGGTGTTTCAGTGTAGTATACTGTACTGGTGTTTCAGTGTAGTAGACTGTACTGGTTTTTCAGTGTAGTAGACTGTACTGGTGTTTCAGTGTAGTAGACTGTACTGGTGGTGTTTCAGTGTAGTAGACTGTACTGGTGTTTCAGTGTAGTAGACTGTACTGGTGGTGTTTCAGTGTAGTAGACTGTACTAGTGTTTCAGTGTAGTAGACTGTACTGGTGTTTCAGTGTAGTAGACTGTACTGGTGTTTCAGTGTAGTAGACTGTACTGGTGTTTCAGTGTAGTAGACTGTACTGGTGTTTCAGTGTAGTAGACTGTACTGGTGTTTCAGTTTAGTAGACTGTACTGGTGTTTCAGTGTAGTATACTGTACTGGTGTTTCAGTGTAGTAGACTGTACTGGTGTTTCAGTGTAGTAGACTGTACTGGTGTTTCAGTGTAGTAGACTGTACTGGTGGTGTTTCAGTGTAGTAGACTGTACTGGTATTTCAGTGTAGTAGACTGTACTGGTGGTGTTTCAGTGTAGTAGACTGTACTAGTGTTTCAGTGTAGTAGACTGTACTGGTGTTTCAGTGTAGTAGACTGTACTGGTGTTTCAGTGTAGTAGACTGTACTGGTGTTTCAGTGTAGTAGACTGTACTGGTGTTTCAGTGTAGTAGACTGTACTGGTGTTTCAGTTTAGTAGACTGTACTGGTGTTTCAGTGTAGTAGACTGTACTGGTATTTCAGTGTAGTAGGCTGTACTGGTGTTTCAGTGTAGTAGACTGTACTGGTGTTTCAGTGTAGTAGACTGTACTAGTCTTTCAGTGTTGTAGACTGTACTGGTGTTTCAGTGTAGTAGACTGTACTGGTGTTTCAGTGTAGTAGACTGTACTGGTGTTTCAGTGTAGTATACTGTACTGGTGTTTCAGTGCAGTAGACTATACTGGTATTACAGTGTAGTAGACTGTACTGGTGTTTCAGTGTAGTAGACTGTACTGGTGTTTCAGTGTAGTAGACTATACTGGTATTACAGTGTAGTATACTGTACTGGTGTTTCAGTGTAGTAGACTGTACTGGTGTTTCAGTGTAGTAGACTGTACTGGTGTTTCAGTGTAGTAGACTGTACTGGTGTTTCAGTGTAGTATACTGTACTGGTGTTTCAGTGTAGTAGACTATACTGGTATTACAGTGTAGTATACTGTACTGGTGTTTCAGTGCAGTAGACTGTACTGGTGTTTCAGTGCAGTAGACTATACTGGTATTACAGTGTAGTATACTGTACTGGTGTTTCAGTGTAGTATACTGTACTGGGGTTTCAGTGTAGTAGACTGTACTGGTGTTTCAGTGTAGTAGACTGTACTGGTGTTTCAGTGTAGTAGACTCTACTGGTGTTTCAGTGTACTAGACTGTACTGGTGTTTCAGTGTAGTAGACTGTACTGGTGTTTCAGTGTAGTAGACTGTACTGGTGTTTCAGTGTAGTAGACTATACTGGTATTACAGTGTAGTAGACTGTACTGGTGTTTCAGTGCAGTAGACTGTACTGGTGTTTCAGTGTAGTATACTGTACTGGTGTTTCAGTGTAGTATACTGTACTGGGGTTTCAGTGTAGTAGACTGTACTGGTGTTTCAGTGTAGTAGACTGTACTGGTGTTTCAGTGTAGTAGACTCTACTGGTGTTTCAGTGTACTAGACTGTACTGGTGTTTCAGTGTAGTATACTGTACTGGTGTTTCAGTGTAGTAGACTGTACTGGTATTTCAGTGTAGTAGACTGTACTGGTGTTTCAGTGTAGTAGACTGTACTGGTGTTTCAGTGTAGTAGACTGTACTGGTGTTTCAGTGTAGTAGACTGTACTGGTATTTCAGTTTAGTAGACTGTACTGGTATTTCAGTGTAGTAGACTGTACTGGGGTTTCAGTGTAGTAGACTGTACTGGTGTTTCAGTGTAGTAGACTGTACTGGTGTTTCAGTGTAGTAGACTGTACTGGTGTTTCAGTGTAGTAGACTGTACTGGTGTTTCAGTGTAGTAGACTGTACTGGTGTTTCAGTTTAGTAGACTGTACTGGTGTTTCAGTGTAGTATACTGTACTGGTGTTTCAGTGTAGTAGACTGTACTGGTGTTTCAGTGTAGTAGACTGTACTGGTGTTTCAGTGTAGTAGACTGTACTGGTGGTGTTTCAGTGTAGTAGACTGTACTGGTATTTCAGTGTAGTAGACTGTACTGGTGGTGTTTCAGTGTAGTAGACTGTACTAGTGTTTCAGTGTAGTAGACTGTACTGGTGTTTCAATGTAGTAGACTGTACTGGTGTTTCAGTGTAGTAGACTGTACTGGTGTTTCAGTGTAGTAGACTGTACTGGTGTTTCAGTGTAGTAGACTGTACTGGTGTTTCAGTTTAGTAGACTGTACTGGTGTTTCAGTGTAGTAGACTGTACTGGTATTTCAGTGTAGTAGGCTGTACTGGTGTTTCAGTGTAGTAGACTGTACTGGTGTTTCAGTGTAATAGACTGTACTAGTCTTTCAGTGTTGTAGACTGTACTGGTGTTTCAGTGTAGTAGACTGTACTGGTGTTTCAGTGTAGTAGACTGTACTGGTGTTTCAGTGTAGTATACTGTACTGGTGTTTCAGTGCAGTAGACTATACTGGTATTACAGTGTAGTAGACTGTACTGGTGTTTCAGTGTAGTAGACTGTACTGGTGTTTCAGTGCAGTAGACTATACTGGTATTACAGTGTAGTATACTGTACTGGTGTTTCAGTGTAGTAGACTGTACTGGTGTTTCAGTGTAGTAGACTGTACTGGTGTTTCAGTGTAGTAGACTGTACTGGTGTTTCAGTGTAGTATACTGTACTGGTGTTTCAGTGCAGTAGACTATACTGGTATTACAGTGTAGTAGACTGTACTGGTGTTTCAGTGTAGTAGACTGTACTGGTGTTTCAGTGCAGTAGACTATACTGGTATTACAGTGTAGTATACTGTACTGGTGTTTCAGTGTAGTATACTGTACTGGGGTTTCAGTGTAGTAGACTGTACTGGTGTTTCAGTGTAGTAGACTGTACTGGTGTTTCAGTGCAGTAGACTACACTGGTATTACAGTGTAGTATACTGTACTGGTGTTTCAGTGTAGTAGACTGTACTGGTATTTCAGTGTAGTAGACTGTACTGGTGTTTCAGTGTAGTAGACTGTACTGGTGTTTCAGTGTAGTAGACTGTACTGGTGTTTCAGTGTAGTAGACTGTACTGGTATTTCAGTTTAGTAGACTGTACTGGTATTTCAGTGTAGTAGACTGTACTGGTGTTTCAGTGTAGTAGACTCTACTGGTGTTTCAGTGTACTAGACTGTACTGGTGTTTCAGTGTAGTAGACTGTACTGGTGTTTCAGTGTAGTAGACTGTACTGGTGTTTCAGTGTAGTAGACTGTACTGGTGTTTCAGTGTAGTATACTGTACTTGTGTTTCAGTGCAGTAGACTATACTGGTATTACAGTGTAGTAGACTGTACTGGTGTTTCAGTGTAGTAGACTGTACTGGTGTTTCAGTGTAGTAGACTGTACTGGTGTTTATGTGTAGTAGACTGTACTGGTATTAGTGTAGTAGACTGTACTGGTGTTTCAGTGTAGTAGACTGTACTGGTGTTTCAGTGTAGTAGACTGTACTGGTGTTTCAGTGTAGTAGACTGTACTGGTATTTCAGTTTAGTAGACTGTACTGGTATTTCAGTGTAGTAGACTGTACTGGTGTTTCAGTGTAGTATACTGTACTGGTATTTCAGTGTAGTAGACTGTACTGGTGTTTCAGTGTAGTAAACTGTACTGGTGTTTCAGTGTAGTAGACTGTACTGGTGTTTCAGTGTAGTAGACTGTACTGGTATTTCAGTTTAGTAGACTGTACTGGTATTTCAGTGTAGTAGACTGTACTGGTGTTTCAGTGTAGTACACTGTACTGGTGTTTCAGTGTAGTAGACTGTACTGGTGTTTCAGTGTAGTAGACTGTACTGGTGTTTCAGTGTAGTAGACTGTACTGGTGTTTCAGTGTAGTAGACTGTACTGGTGTTTCAGTGTAGTAGACTGTACTGGTGTTTCAGTTTAGTAGACTGTACTGGTGTTTCAGTGTAGTAGACTGTACTGGTGTTTCAGTGTAGTAGACTGTACTGGTGTTTCAGTTTAGTAGACTGTACTGGTGTTTCAGTTTAGTAGACTGTACTGGTGTTTCAGTGTAGTAGACTGTACTGGTGTTTCAGTGTAGTAGACTGTACTGGTGTTTCAGTGTAGTAGACTGTACTGGTGTTTCAGTGTAGTAGACTGTACTGGTGTTTCAGTGTAGTAGACTGTACTGGTGTTTCAGTGTAGTATACTGTACTGGTATTTCAGTGTAGTAGACTGTACTGGTGTTTCAGTGTAGTAGACTGTACTGGTGTTTCAGTGTAGTAGACTGTACTGGTGTTTCAGTGTAGTAGACTGTACTGGTGTTTCAGTTTAGTAGACTGTACTGGTGTTTCAGTGTAGTATACTGTACTGGTATTTCAGTGTAGTAGACTGTACTGGTATTTCAGTGTAGTAGACTGTACTGGTGTTTCAGTGTAGTAGACTGTACTGGTATTACAGTGTAGTAGACTGTACTGGTGTTTCAGTGTAGTAGACTGTACTGGTATTTCAGTGTAGCAGACTGTACTGGTGTTTCAGTGTAGTATACTGTACTGGTATTTCAGTGTAGTAGACTGTACTGGTGTTTCAGTGTAGTAGACTGTACTGGTGTTTCAGTGTAGTAGACTGTACTGGTGTTTCAGTGTAGTAGACTGTACTGGTATTTCAGTTTAGTAGACTGTACTGGTATTTCAGTGTAGTAGACTGTACTGGTGTTTCAGTGTAGTATACTGTACTTGTATTTCAGTGTAGTAGACTGTACTGGTATTTCAGTGTAGTAGACTGTACTGGTGTTTCAGTGTAGTATACTGTACTGGTATTTCAGTGTAGTAGACTGTACTGGTGTTTCAGTGTAATAGACTGTACTGGTGTTTCAGTGTAGTAGACTGTACTGGTGTTCCAGTGTAGTAGACTGTACTGGTGTTTCAGTGTAGTAGACTGTACTGGTGTTTCAGTGTAGTAGACTGTACTGGTGTTTCAGTGTAGTAGACTGTACTGGTGTTTCAGTGTAGTAGACTGTACTGGTGTTTCAGTTTAGTAGACTGTACTGGTGTTTCAGTGTAGTAGACTGTACTGGTGTTTCAGTGTAGTAGACTGTACTGGTATTTCAGTTTAGTAGACTGTACTGGTATTTCAGTGTAGTAGACTGTACTGGTGTTTCAGTGTAGTATACTGTACTGGTATTTCAGTGTAGTAGACTGTACTGGTGTTTCAGTGTAGTAGACTGTACTGGTGTTTCAGTTTAGTAGACTGTACTGGTGTTTCAGTGTAATAGACTGTACTGGTGTTTCAGTGTAGTAGACTGTACTGGTGTTTCAGTTTAGTAGACTGTACTGGTGTTTAAGTGTAGTAGACTGTACTGGTGTTTCAGTGTAGTAGACTGTACTGGTGTTTCAGTTTAGTACACTGTACTGGTGTTTCAGTTTAGTAGACTGTACTGGTGTTTCAGTGTAGTAGACTGTACTGGTGTTGCAGTGTAGTAGACTGTACTGGTGTTTCTTTTTAGTAGACTGTTCTGGTGTTTCAGTGTAGTAGACTGTACTGGTATTTCAGTTTAGTAGACTGTACTGGTATTCCAGTGTAGTAGACTGTACTGGTATTTCAGTGTAGTAGAGTGTACTGGTGTTTCAGTGTAGTAGACTGTACTGGTGTTTCAGTTTAGTAGACTGTACTGGTATTCCAGTGTAGTAGACTGTACTGGTGTTTCAGTGTAGTAGACTGTACTGGTGTTTCAGTTTAGTAGACTGTACTGGTGTTTCAGTGTAGTAGACTGTACTGGTATTTCAGTTTAGTAGACTGTACTGGTATTTCAGTGTAGTAGACTGTACTGGTGTTTCAGTGTAGTAGACTGTACTGGTGTTTCAGTTTAGTAGACTGTACTGGTGTTTCAGTGTAGTAGACTGTACTGGTGTTTCAGTGTAGTAGACTGTACTGGTGTTTCAGTGTAGTAGACTGTACTGGTGTTTCAGTTTAGTAGACTGTACTGGTGTTTCAGTGTAGTAGACTGTACTGGTGTTTCAGTGTAGTATACTGTACTTGTATTTCAGTGTAGTAGACTGTACTGGTATTTCAGTGTAGTAGACTGTACTGGTGTTTCAGTGTAGTATACTGTACTGGTATTTCAGTGTAGTAGACTGTACTGGTGTTTCAGTGTAGTAGACTGTACTGGTGTTTCAGTGTAGTAGACTGTACTGGTGTTCCAGTGTAGTAGACTGTACTGGTGTTTCAGTGTAGTAGACTGTACTGGTGTTTCAGTGTAGTAGACTGTACTGGTGTTTCAGTGTAGTAGACTGTACTGGTGTTTCAGTGTAGTAGACTGTACTGGTGTTTCAGTTTAGTAGACTGTACTGGTGTTTCAGTGTAGTAGACTGTACTGGTGTTTCAGTGTAGTAGACTGTACTGGTATTTCAGTTTAGTAGACTGTACTGGTATTTCAGTGTAGTAGACTGTACTGGTGTTTCAGTGTAGTATACTGTACTGGTATTTCAGTGTAGTAGACTGTACTGGTGTTTCAGTGTAGTAGACTGTACTGGTGTTTCAGTTTAGTACACTGTACTGGTGTTTCAGTTTAGTAGACTGTACTGGTGTTTCAGTGTAGTAGACTGTACTGGTGTTGCAGTGTAGTAGACTGTACTGGTGTTTCTTTTTAGTAGACTGTTCTGGTGTTTCAGTGTAGTAGACTGTACTGGTATTTCAGTTTAGTAGACTGTACTGGTATTCCAGTGTAGTAGACTGTACTGGTATTTCAGTGTAGTAGAGTGTACTGGTGTTTCAGTGTAGTAGACTGTACTGGTGTTTCAGTTTAGTAGACTGTACTGGTATTCCAGTGTAGTAGACTGTACTGGTGTTTCAGTGTAGTAGACTGTACTGGTGTTACAGTGTAGTAGACTGTACTGGTGTTTCAGTGTAGTAGACTGTACTGGTGTTTCAGTGTAGTAGACTGTACTGGTGTTTCAGTGTAGTAGACTGTACTGGTGTTACAGTGTAGTAGACTGTACTGGTGTTACAAAGTAGTAGACTGTACTGGTGTTTCAGTGTAGTAGACTGTACGGGTGTTTCAGTGTAGTAGACTGTACTGGTGTTTCAGTGTAGTAGACTGTACTGGTGTTTCAGTGTAGTAGACTGTACTGGTGTTTCAGTGTAGTAGACTGTACTGGTGTTTCAGTGTAGTAGACTGTACTGGTGTTTCAGTGTAGTAGACTGTACTGGTGTTTCAGTGTAGTAGACTGTACTGGTGTTTCAGTGTAGTAGACTGTACTGGTGTTTCAGTGTAGTAGACTGTACTGGTGTTACAGTGTAGTAGACTGTGTTGGTGTTACAGTTTAGTAGACTGTACTGGTGTTTCAGTGTAGTAGACTGTACTGGTGTTACAGTGTAGTAGACTGTGCTGGTGTTACAGTGTAGTAGACTGTACTGGTGTTTCAGTGTAGTAGACTGTACTGGTGTTACAGTGTAGTAGACTGTACTGGTGTTTCAGTGTAGTAGACTGTACTGGTGTTACAGTGTAGTAGACTGTACTGGTGTTTCAGTGCAGTAGACTATACTGGTATTACAGTGTAGTAGACTGTACTGGTGTTTCAGTGTAGTAGACTGTACTGGTGTTTCAGTGCAGTAGACTATACTGGTATTACAGTGTAGTAGACTGTACTGGTGTTTCAGTGTAGTAGACTGTACTGGTGTTTCAGTGTAGTAGACTGTACTGGTGTTTCAGTGTAGTATACTGTACTGGTGTTTCAGTGTAGTAGACTGTACTGGTTTTTCAGTGTAGTAGACTGTACTGGTGTTTCAGTGTAGTAGACTGTACTGGTGGTGTTTCAGTGTAGTAGACTGTACTGGTGTTTCAGTGTAGTAGACTGTACTGGTGGTGTTTCAGTGTAGTAGACTGTACTAGTGTTTCAGTGTAGTAGACTGTACTGGTGTTTCAGTGTAGTAGACTGTACTGGTGTTTCAGTGTAGTAGACTGTACTGGTGTTTCAGTGTAGTAGACTGTACTGGTGTTTCAGTGTAGTAGACTGTACTGGTGTTTCAGTTTAGTAGACTGTACTGGTGTTTCAGTGTAGTATACTGTACTGGTGTTTCAGTGTAGTAGACTGTACTGGTGTTTCAGTGTAGTAGACTGTACTGGTGTTTCAGTGTAGTAGACTGTACTGGTGGTGTTTCAGTGTAGTAGACTGTACTGGTATTTCAGTGTAGTAGACTGTACTGGTGGTGTTTCAGTGTAGTAGACTGTACTAGTGTTTCAGTGTAGTAGACTGTACTGGTGTTTCAGTGTAGTAGACTGCACTGGTGTTTCAGTGTAGTAGACTGTACTGGTGTTTCAGTGTAGTAGACTGTACTGGTGTTTCAGTGTAGTAGACTGTACTGGTGTTTCAGTTTAGTAGACTGTACTGGTATTTCAGTGTAGTAGGCTGTACTGGTGTTTCAGTGTAGTAGACTGTACTGGTGTTTCAGTGTAGTAGACTGTACTAGTCTTTCAGTGTTGTAGACTGTACTGGTGTTTCAGTGTAGTAGACTGTACTGGTGTTTCAGTGTAGTAGACTGTACTGGTGTTTCAGTGTAGTATACTGTACTGGTGTTTCAGTGCAGTAGACTATACTGGTATTACAGTGTAGTAGACTGTACTGGTGTTTCAGTGTAGTAGACTGTACTGGTGTTTCAGTGCAGTAGACTATACTGGTATTACAGTGTAGTATACTGTACTGGTGTTTCAGTGTAGTAGACTGTACTGGTGTTTCAGTGTAGTAGACTGTACTGGTGTTTCAGTGTAGTAGACTGTACTGGTGTTTCAGTGTAGTATACTGTACTGGTGTTTCAGTGCAGTAGACTATACTGGTATTACAGTGTAGTAGACTGTACTGGTGTTTCAGTGTAGTAGACTGTACTGGTGTTTCAGTGCAGTAGACTATACTGGTATTACAGTGTAGTATACTGTACTGGTGTTTCAGTGTAGTATACTGTACTGGGGTTTCAGTGTAGTAGACTGTACTGGTGTTTCAGTGTAGTAGACTGTACTGGTGTTTCAGTGCAGTAGACTACACTGGTATTACAGTGTAGTATACTGTACTGGTGTTTCAGTGTAGTAGACTGTACTGGTATTTCAGTGTAGTAGACTGTACTGGTGTTTCAGTGTAGTAGACTGTACTGGTGTTTCAGTGTAGTAGACTGTACTGGTGTTTCAGTGTAGTAGACTGTACTGGTATTTCAGTTTAGTAGACTGTACTGGTATTTCAGTGTAGTAGACTGTACTGGTGTTTCAGTGTAGTAGACTCTACTGGTGTTTCAGTGTACTAG
>CANNZV010001399.1:0-157210 GCA_947561585.1 Caprella mutica | reverse complement strand
GACATATATTTTTTTTAAAGGCATGCATGTTGAAAGAACATGCATGTTTTTTAAGGGCATGCATGTTGAAAAATCATGTATGTTTTTCAATGGCATGCATGTTAAAAAACATGTATGTTTTTCAAGGGCATGTATGTTGAAAAAAAGCTAGGTTGAAGGCATGTATATTGTATAAATAGTAACGTTTTAATGAAGTATATTAATAATTCCAAGACTTTTCATTAGACTCACAGTCATTTTAATTAACTAATTACTAAATCAAATCACTGGTTGAAATCTCAACAAGAAAAACACGAAGGGTTGTTAATTATTCATTGATAAAATCAATGGAAGATAATTAATGTACTGACTATTTTAAATAAGTCCAAATGAAGAATTCTAACAGTAATTGTTTCTGCAGAAATTATACGATATTGAGCAAATTAATAACTGAATTGCTGATGATTGAAGACTAGAAATTGCTAATAATAGCCATGTATTAAATTGTCATTTTCGTATTATAGGTGATATTTGATCGAGAATTCTATTTTATAATTATTTGATAAATCGAATGAATTTTAATATTGAATTTTAAATCAACCAAGATGGATTTTTGATCATTGAAAAGATTTTTATTGAAAAATGGATTAAAATCTAATTAATAATGTTAATTGTTCCCCATTTATGGTTTTTCTTATATATCCGTTTTTGTTTTAAATAGAAAAAGGATGTCTTTTTGAAAATATATTCATATAAATAAAGCATAGTGCCTGTAGCATTCTGAAGTAGCTAAAAATATATTAGAAACTCATAGATCTGAAATAAGTCTTAAAGTAATAAAATGTGTCTAGCTGTCTATAGAGTCAAGGTATGTTTCCCACGGAGTAATAAAAGATTTAATGATGTGTAAGGACAGCTTAGAGATATTTGTATGAATATATGAACTATTTTCTATGTGATCTAATAATTAGTTTAGGACTCATGTGGTTTGAGCAACCAAGTTATGGACGGGGTCGTAGCTCATTAGCGGTTTCCGATTAAGATGCTTAGAGGTATATTAAGACATAGAATTATGTAACTAGAGTCAGTCAGTCAGTCAGTGAGTCAGTGAGTCAGTATGTGTATTACTGATAGAGAAGGTGGTACCAGTATACACCACTGTCAATACTTTAAAAACAAATTAGCTAAATTAAGTAATGTGTACCATATTATTTTGTACCACTGTTTTTATCATAGAGTCAAGTTTAATTGGTACACACACATGTATAAAAAGATTCATAAATTTTGTATTTCATGTGAATGTTCCCATAAATGAGAATACATAAGGAAATTTGTATTTCATAATTCAGATGACCTACTGTAGTAATACCATGGTATTAGTAATACTATGGTATTAGTAATACCATGGTATTACTAATACCATGGTATTAGTAATACCATGGTATTAGTAATACCATGGTATTAGTAATACTATGGTATTAGTAATACCATGGTATTAGTAATACCATGGTATTACTAATACCATGGTATTAGTAATACCATGGTATTAGTAATACTATGGTATTAGTAATACTATGGTATTAGTAATACCATGGTATTAGTAATACTATGGTGTTAGTAATACCATGGTATTAGTAATACTATGGTATTAGTAATACCATGGTATTAGTAATACCATGGTATTAGTAATACCATGGTATTAGTAATACCATGGTATTACTAATACCATGGTATTAGTAATACCATGGTATTAGTAATACCATGGTATTAGTAATACTATGGTATTAGTAATACCATGGTATTAGTAATACTATGGTATTAGTAATACCATGGTATTAGTAATACTATGGTATTAGTAATACCATGGTATTAGTAATACTATGGTATTAGTAATACCATGGTATTAGTAATACCATGGTATTAGTAATACTATGGTATTAGTAATACCATGGTATTAGTAATACCATGGTATTAGTAATACTATGGTATTAGTAATACCATGGTATTAGTAATACTATGGTATTAGTAATACCATGGTATTAGTAATACTATGTTATTAGTAATACCATGGTATTAGTAATACTATTGTATTAGAAATACTGTAGTACTAGTAATACAATGGTATTAGTTACTAGTACTACAGTATTTTTAATACCATAGTATTACTAATACCATGGTATTAGTAATACTATGGTATTAGTAATACTATGGTATTAGTAATACTATTGTATTTGTAATACTATTGTATTATAGTAATTCTCTGGTATTAGTAATACTATGGTATTAGTAATACTATGGTATTAGTAATACTGTGGTATTTGTATAACCAAAGTAATACTAATACCACAGTATTACTAATACTATGGTATTAGTAATACCTTGGTATTAGTATTACTAAAAAAATGGAATTAGTAATACTGTGGTATTAGTAACACTATGGTATTAGTAATACCATAGTAATACTAATAATACTAATAGCACAGTATTACCAATACTATGTTATTAGTAATACCATAGTAATACTAATAATACTAATAGCACAGTATTACCAATACTATGGTATTAGGTAGGGCAATACCGGGTCATTAGCATATCTTAGTATTTAGGTAATGCCATGGTATTAGGTACACTAATGCCATAGTATTAGGTACACTAATGCCATAGTATCAGGTACACTAATGCCATAGTATTAGGTACACTAATGCCATAGTATTAGGTACACTAATGCCATAGTATTAGGTACACTAATGCCATAGTATTAGGTACACTAATACCATAGTATTAGGTACACTAATACCATAATTATTTGTTTAAATCATTTCAATATTAGACACCAGAATATTTTTGATGTTGATGTACATAATGAAGTACAGATGTACTACTTTATAATTTCACATCAAGTACCTGTTTATATTTCACCAGAAATACATAAATAGTTAATAATGGAGTTTATTTTTATTTTTTCAACCTATGGTAATTGAAAACATAGTGAATTGCTACCATTAATTGTTATTATGAAATATATTAACATTTAAATGAGTTAATAAGTAAATTAAAATTAATATTTGTCAATCACATTCTTCATATCCATCGCTTTCCTCATAACCATCACTTTCCTCATAACCATCACTTTCCTCATAACCATCACTTTCCTCATAACCATCACATTCCTCATAACCATCACATTCCTCATAACCATCACATTCCTCATAACCATCAATTTCGTCATAACCATCACATTCCTCATAACCATCACATTCCTCATAACCATCACATTCCTCATAGCCATCACATTCCTCATAACCATCACATTCCTCATAACCATCACATTCCTCGTCACATTTCCCTTCACATTCCTCATAACCATCACATTCCTCATACTCATCACATTCCTCATCACTTTCCTCACGAGTGTCCCCGGTATTTACGGCAGGCCTATTTTAGCGAAGTGCGCCGCTTAGTTCCATAAAAGAGACAATGGCGCAACTGTGGCGCGGTAGATAGCGTCACCAGGGGATTATTTTAGCGCCTTTCTATTATGATGATTGTCCTGAGCTTTATTTCGCTTATCAATTGTAAGATGACGCCAACACACACCAACTAATAATAAACGACAAAAAAGATAAATAAGTAAGTAAATAAAGAGTGTGTAGAGTACCCGTGATTGAATTGTATGTGTAAATATACTTTTTAATAATTTGAATTACTGTAATGTTGCAAACATCTCTATATTATTTTTTAATATTTCTACTTTTTAACAACAATTATTTGTAATATTTTAAGTATTAAAAAAGAAATTAGATATTTATCTTATTTTTTACAATATTTTCTCTAATATGACGACCCGTTAGAAAAATTCATGTTGCAATTATCACTCTATTATTATTTTTTTAATAATTTTACTTTTTAACTTTTATTAGTTACAATATTTTAAATATTCCATGAATAAATATTGATATCTATCTTATTTTTTACGATGATATGACCCGTTAGTAAATTCATGTTGTAATTATTACAAAGTATATGATAAAATGAATGTCATTTAGACTTCGTTAGAAGGTTTATCATCTTATTGTTGTTGTTCTTGTTTTTAGTACCCCCCCCCCTCTCTCTCTCTCTCTCTCACTTCACCCAATGCAATTAATTGATAAAAATAACCCAAAGGAAATTATTTGGGGAGGGGTGGGGGGGAAACATTTTTTATAGCATTTTCACTTTGAGTTTTTTTCTGATTTGTTGTAACCTTTCAGTGTCTCGTACGTACAATTAAAATATCAACATCACGATTTGACACTTTAAAAAAATACAGAAACAAATTTTAAAAGGATTTTTTTTCCTGTATCCTAGGTAGCAATGATTTTAGGACCAATGTTGTCCCAATGTCGCCAATATTGATTCTACCAATCACTTTCTATTTCAGAAGTATTTATGTTTTTACAAGATGCTTTTAGTTTACTTTAATTAAAAAATAAACCAATCGCTTATCATCAATCACTTATTATTAAATAAATATTTAGGTATTAGAATAGGTTTTTCTTTAATTGAAAAAAATAGGAAACCGTTAGTACTGTAATACATTTTTCCAATCACTTACTATTTCCAAAGAACTATTCAGATGTTTTTAGTTGATCTGGTGGCCATTCCTCAGAACATTCCCCACCATATCTCCACCATAAAACAAATCACATCGACAGTACAAGCCACGGTGACGACATTTGGATTGTTAGCAGAAAAATGAGTCAGCCATGGAGTCATAAAAAGAGTCATCTAAGACCACCCATCAGACCACAACGAGTCGACAAAACGCTACGCTCGCACTCGCCTTTCTCTCATTTCCGGTACGGCGGCGAGATATCATCGCGGTAGTTGCGGCCGCGCGGCGCTAGTCCTCGATTGCGTCTGGAACTGCCGTGGTACGTATTGACTCGATCTTCTGATTGTAGGTTAATATTTAGCCACTGTGGGGATTAGATTAGTTCAATAGTATTCATTAAATTTTAAAATGATGACTAAATTGATTCATTTAAAAAAAAATTCAATCTGATAAATTTAATCTAAAAAAGATAACTAGATTGATTTAAAATTAATTTTTTTGAAACATATGACTAAATTGATTTAATATCAAAAAAATGACTAAATTGATTAAATATTAAAAAGATGATTAAATTGATTTAGTTTCGAAAAGATGACTCAATTCATTTATTTTTGAAAAATTTAATCTTATTTCTTCAATTTTAAAAAAATCGATCTTATTTATTTAATTTTTAGAAGATGACAAAATTTCGTTTTGAATGAAGTTCATCCTGATTTTAATTTAAATAATTAGAGGAAAAGGATATGTACATTAAAAAATATTGATTATAGTTATGAAATAATGAATCATAGCATAACAGTAAAAGTTTAAGTTAATATTTAAAAATATAGTTAGAGTTAAAGTTAATAAATAAAAATCCTTTTTAATTCCATCAAGCTTTTATTAATAATTACTGTATAACATTTGTAAATAATTATAAAATTTAAATAACAAGATGTACAAAATAATCAAAATTAATTCTATTTTATCTATTGCATTATAAATTGATTTATAAAACAACTTATTAGGTTAAATAAAATCATTTAATGTTAATAATAGTACAAATTATTTCAGAGAATATTTTGAAAAAAAAAATTAAATTTAGGTCGAAAAATTTTACGCTTCTAATTCATATATAATGTTTATAATTCACTTAATTGATTATTTTCCATTTCCTTAAATCTACTTTTAATATACATAAACTATGCATTAAAACGCTCTAATTTAATTGAATTAATCATTTAAAGAGCCTATAAACTTTTCATGTACACATCAAATAAAGACATGACTTTTAACATTTATTGTAGATGTTTTACCCGTTTATTTACAAGCTATATACACAGTACAAATCTACAAGAAGACATAAGCTTATATACAATCTATATCTTCAGTATATATAATTACTATATATTGCACATTGAAGAAACATCTTAAAACAACCTACGTAAAAAGTAGGTTGTTTTTATTCAAAAAATAAAAAAATTACCTTCAATATTTTAACCCGTTAACACAGGGAAGTATCAATATCTTGCTAATTCAAATTATAATTTTTAAGATGAAACGTTAAATTTTTATAAATATTTTAATTATTCTTAATTTGAATAAAATAAAAACATTTTATATATTTGACTAGCATCGAATAATGAATTGATTATTACTAAGGTTGAGACGATATGCTTCATAAAAAACGAAAAATAATATTTTCGGGATCTATGATTGTTTTTTAATTACGATATGCGGTTAAAATCATAGATCTTATAAATAGACGAAATGAAATGGTATCGAATACTATATACCGCTGGTGTAGAACCATTCAATACTATTTAATTCTCTCCGTCTGCAATATTCTCTATGATTTACAAAGCATATTATCACAACCCTAACTATGATAAGTGCAGTGATTTGCATCTCATAGATAAGAGATAAGGGCTATTGATGTTCGTTATCGCATGAAGAAAAGATTATAGACCCTACTTAAGAATTATCACATATGTAACTATGGTAGAAAACAAATACAAAATCTATTGCATGTGCCGAACGTAATTATTACCCAATCGGAAAATTCTATTCACTGATCTTAGGTTTTCTACAAGTGATTATAACTAATGATTAAAAAGATCATCTATCTACGACAATAAATGATTAGACAAAACTTAAAATCTTAAATCTTTCGTCGGATATTCCCGATAATAGATCCTTATGGTAATGTCTTTATTAGGATATTTTACGATAAAATCAATATTTACCGTAATGGACAATAACAGACGATCTGCCGATTGTGAATTTACCGATTGGAAAGAGCTATGTTTTTTTTATTTACATTTAAAAATTCAATATGATGATTTTTTTATTTATTTGCAGTTAAAAATTATTCAATATGATGTTTTTTTAATTTATATTCTAACTCCTATGGACGATATAAAACTGCTGAATATACATAAACATACATACATTGTTTATCAAATTTCTGTGGTAATTGATTAAAGCTGTTTTTTTCTAAATAAAATATAATTTGATTAACTCGTTATATATTATCAATACAAGCAAAATAATATAACTTGATAAGAAATCATTGAAAATATTTTATATTTACACCAAGAAATTTAAAAAATCTAAATTTGGTTAAAAAATATAGTAGGTACAGAATTATTATTTTTTTCTAAATTTTAGGCAGCACAGATTTATTAACTTTGGAGTTGAAGTAAAACCGAGGAAAGTTGATACAATTATCTGGTGTTAAATCGTTATCTTTATCTGTCTTATTAGCTGCAGATAAAGATATTCGATCTTGTGATAAGCTACCGTAATACCCTATAGGATCTTTATCCTTGGACTCCAACCGTTCGATTCTTTTAGTGTCGAAATCCTCACATTCTAACTTCAAACAGTCGGTGTCAACTGTCTCTAAAGTATTATTGAATCTCATTCCCAATTCTTCTCCCTCTGGCTTTGGAACAGCTTCCTCCAGTTGGTTATCCTCTTTCGAACAGGTTGGCTCTTTAGATTCAACACTACGTTCCAAATCCAAATTCAATCGGTGATTTCGGTCAGCTAGGAGCAACTCCGTTTGGAATGCCTTGATACGTTGTTCAAAATCACGCCGAACGGGATGGTCGAACGGGAGAAGAGCAAGAAGTTTACCAGCGTCTAAAGTAGGCGTGTAGTAATTTTGAGGTGGACAAGTAGTCCGTTCAATGGCGTTATCTGGAGCTTGAGTATCTCTTGGTGAAAAATTGTGATCTGGTGTTAGTGAAGTAGTCTCGATGGAAGGTGTCACCGTATGCCACTGTAGTACATCCTCTTCAACCTTTTCAGTTGATTGAGATTTGGACAGTTTTGGAACTAGGTTACCAACACTCAAAGCTGGATGAATGGCAGGAACTCGAACCACTTTCCTATCCTCAAAAACTGTCTTAGTGTCTTCATGTTCGTCGGTTTCAACACTTTCATCTTCAGGTCTAGGATGTCTTAGAGCTTCTTCAGTGTTAAATCTGTTCCATAATGGTGGCAAATCTAGGAAATTCGGCACGAATCCTGGTATCGGGAGATGGTTTGCGGGGTGTCCAGGGAATATCGATGGGAGATGGTGGGCGAATATTGGTCTAGGGTGGTCGCAGTACTCGACTGTTTTGGTATCTCGGAGTGATGAGAGATGCGCGTGGAAAAGGCTCGAATTGGGGGGTGAAGCTGGTTGCTGACTCAGGAAATTTGAAGTGTGGGGGTGATTAGCTTGGTAAAAAGGGTGGATGGTTTCGATAAATGGCTTCAGTAGAGGAAACTGTAAACCAAATCTGTAAAGAAATTGAAAATATTGAAATAAAAATTCTTATTTTGCCCTCATTGGATCAGTATATATAAATAAAAGAGTGAAAAATAATTTGAACATTTAGGCTATATAGAGAGTAATCAGACACTCTCAGTACTCGGAAAGTGGTTGTTACCATAGATCACTAATTAATCTGACTTTAGAAATTTCTGATCAACCTCTTAATATTTCGGGCCAAAATCAGAACATTTTTAACTTACCTGAGTCAGAAAAGAAGATGCAATATTTAATCAAAACCTTGTTTCTATTGCTAGTAATGAGTCCAGTAAATTACCCTCGTGCAAAAAAAAAACTTTGAAAAAATAAGTAAATTATCATTTCGTGATTGTCATCAAACCTCCGTAACCGCTAACCGGACCGCTAACCTATATCCAATTAACCATATGTGATAAAAAAAATATCACGGGGGCTTTATGTACGAGGGGGTTGTGGGGGGGGGGGGGTTCGAATCACCATTTCTAATATTATGTATGATCTTCCTAAACATACTATCTACATTTTTGTTTGTGAACTTATTTTCAAAAAATATTCAAAAAAATAGAAAAAATAAATTCAAAAAAATAAATTTCTTAAACGTTATGTAGAAGAAGAAGAAGTGATAAATTTATTACTTCTTTATATTGCATGGAAGCGTTCACTGGACTTGGTATGAAATTTAATTCTTTTATTCCATTTAGTTTTAAACTCAATATTATTTTATGTTTAGTTTATATGGGTTTAAGGATTTGTTCTAATGTAACGTTGCTTGAAAATAAATTGTCTTATATTAGGCTCCCTTCACACTTGCGTTTCTCAACGCCGCGTTTAAAAAAAGGCTCATGACAAATAGGTAAGCTGCAATTGATTTTAACGAAGCCCTTCACACTTGCGTTAGAAAAAATGCTTGTGAAAAAACCGCAAGTGTGGAAGCCTCCGATAAAATTAATTGCAGCTAAACTTTTTTTTCAATGAGCCTTTTTTTAAAGGCGGTGTTGAGAAACACAAGTGTGAAGGGGGCCATAGGGAATATTTTTTGAAAAATAAGTTCACATTTCTAATATTGCATACCTGTTTTCCCTCTTTGGCATAATCTTCATCTTGCGTCTGGGTCGGTACTTGTAGTCTGGATGTTCTTTCATGTGAATGGCCCTAAAAAGAAAATAACATGAGTCAATTTTTGTATACAGGGTGTCTCAGAAAAACCAACCGAAGAAATTAAAGTTGCACCAGATTGCCATTCAAATGACCCCGAAATGAGGAATTTACCGTCCTGCAAGACTCGATATAATTTTAACTATTGGCTCACCACTTGGATTGGCCTTTATCCCCCGCTTCTATGGACAACATTTATGTTGAATTGTATGCCTGCGTCCACTCTACGTAAGTTATGCATACAATAAGTGCAGGTATGATGAAAGATATGGAAAGGCAAGTTCGATTGCCTTTTTTTCTGATATATCCTGTATACAGTAGGAGTTAGAAAAAGCGGGTGCGAAATTAAAATCGTCATAACTTTAACAAAAACCACCGCATTTTCGTTCAGTTTTCTTTGACTGATGCAAAATTTTGTCAGCTATAATAACCAAATCTATGTTTTGTCTGATATTCCTAATGGCTTTTCTACAGGGTGATTATAGTAAAGGGTGATGAAAAAGTTCTTCCACGAGATATGAAATTGATGAAAGATATCAAAATAGGTTTGTGTACCCAATATTTTTTTAGTTATAATAAAGAAACAATTGCATATTATGAAGATCTAAAGTAGATCTTTCTTCACTAAAAACATCCATTATCTACCATATTTTTCAATATATATATCACCCGTTTTCTAACTGCTTTCATTGATCTTTCAATCACGTCAGGATTAACTTTCAAGAAATTCACATTATGCATTATTCATTCCTATAATTGATTCAGATTAACAGGTGAGAAGGAGTATAAATCAATTTACAAATAAACCCACTAGAAAAAATGAAGTTAAATCTGAGCTCCTTGGAAACCATTAAATGGCATCACCCTTTAATATTACACGGTATTCAAAATCCTCCCCATTCGTTCTTTAACAAGAGTTCTGTGTACGTATCATCCCGCATCCACCATACTCGATTCAGAATTCTTCATAAGTATGTCGTAGTTAAGGAAATATCCGTAGATTCAACATAATGGTTCTGAAAATCATGCTACTTTACGGGAATAAAACTTACTCTTGGATAAACAAGGTTTGAAATGAGCTCGCGCAAGAGTAATTTCACCACCCTCTACTTATGACCACCCTGTAGAAAAACTTTTAGAAAAATAAGACCAAACGAACAATGTGGTTATAGCTGAGAAAATTCTGCATCAGCCAAAGGAAACCACACGAAAATACGGTAGTTCTTGTCAAAGTTATGGCAATTTTAATTTAATTCCAATTTAGGAGTAATTATAACGGGAATTTACTCCCACTACTTGATTTTTATTCAGTTAATAACAATTAGGGTAAGTTACGAATTATCGGTCAGTTCTATATCTTCGGTCATATGAGAACAAACAATATAAAAATTGTTATTATTACACAGTGCTATCTAATAACACTTTTTATACAGTTTTTATAACCCGTATACCGAGTCTAAGACTTTTCCTCTTCTTCTGAAAGGCGTAACGTACGTACCAAACACAAACACAATTAGACTATCAAATTTCAAGTGGGTGAAATGTAATTCTTAAATAAACAGAGCTTATTTCTTTTATATATCTTTGTTAAATCAGAAGGCATAGCTTAAACATCACAGAGTATTGACAAGGCTGAGTTCACCCCAGAGAGTCATCCCCAGCAAAGTGTAGCCAATTAGGCAAATCAGAGGAAAAATACACATCTGAAATAACTCGCTTGGTCTTTGCCAGAAAATACTGCACATTGTAGCTGGAAAGATTATAACTAATGAGATGAAATATACAGGACTGTGTGATTAGTTTGGAAAGATATACATTATACGTATAGGCTATGTGATTAGTTATGATTAGGCTTTTATGCTTTATATATCATAGATCCTGGAAATATTATAGACGGAGAGAATTAAAGAGTATTGAATGGTTCTACACCAGCGGTATATAGTATTCGATACCATTTCATTTCGTCTGTGATATTCTTAAGATCTTTGATTTATAAAGCATATTGTCATAACACTAGTGACAATATGCTTTATAAATCATAGAGAATATTATAGACGGAGAGAATTAAAGAGTATTGAATGGTTCTACACCAGCGGTATATAGTATTCGATACCATTTCATTTCGTCTGTGATATTCTTAAGATCTTTGATTTATAAAGCATATTGTCATAACACTAGTGACAATATGCTTTATAAATCATAGAGAATATTATAGACGGAGAGAATTAAAGAGTATTGAATGGTTCTACACCAGCGGTATACAGTATTCGATTTCGTCTGTGATATTCTTAAGATCTATGATTTGTAAAGCATATTGTCACAACCTTAGTAATGATATACGTAAGCTATGTGATTTGTTCGCAATAGATACTTAATACGCAAAAAAAACTTTTTGGTAGTGAATAAAATATATGAAAAGAATAATTCAACTTTTATTTCTAATTAAAAATAATTTGAAAAGTTAATTCGACACTTAATTTTTAAAAAGTCGTAGGGTAGGTTGCAAGTTTTTGGACGGTTCCACATTTCGATCAGATATGAAAAAGTAACTAAAAATTATTACTTAATTATATAAATTAAAAATGTTTGAAAAATTAAAATTGATCAAATTTTTTTAAATTGTTTGGAAACAATTAAATTGTTAAATAAAATTTAAATTTTATTTTAAATGATTATTATTTAAAGCAGTATATAAATTTTTTAATTAAAAATCAAGGATAATTTCAATCAAAAAACAAATGTAATTATTAAATACTCAACAACTAGAAATTTCAACATCGCAGATACGTTCCATATATCTTATATCTTCCATTAATTTCGATTTAAAGAAATTAAAGATATACTTAATAATTTAAAAAGAGAATTAATTACCAAAACTAATAAATTACCTCAACCGTAATTATATTTGCTAAGCTTCTGTTAAAATAACATAGGGATAGAAATAATTACCTATAAATTATATACGTGAACGCTATGTGCAAGACGATAAATTTACTTTAGTAAACCTTGATTGGTTAGGAAAAAATGCACTTACACCTGTGTAAAAAGAAGAGTAATTAACTCTTTGCATTGGGTTAACTTACCTGGGCACTGATTGATATCTTAAAAGATGCCCTCAAAGCAGTTTTTTATTTAAATCAATGAGGCTAATGTTTCTTAACATTTCACTGCAAACCACATGAAATTTGATAGCATATATATAATATTATATTGTTTTTTAAAGATTTTTATAATCAAAATTGTACAATATCCGTTTTACTTCCGATTTGCTATTATTCAGTCCGAAGAAAAAGAATGTACACCAATTGTTTTAAATGTCAACTATAGGTAGGTATAATATCACCAATATTGAATCTTCGTGTAAAAGTATAAAATTGGAAAAACATATTTTAGTTACATTTAAATACTTCAGGAAACAATTAAATTCTTGAAGGAAAGTCGAAAACGCATTGTAATTTTATAAAATTGAAATTTGAAATCAAAACAATGAGTGTACGATCTTGTAAACAACATTTACACCAATGAGGACACTGTTAGCAATATAGGGACACAGTAAGTACCCCAATGAGGACACTGTTAGCAAAATACTGACACAGTAAGTACCCCAATGAGGACACTGTTAGCAATATAGGGACAAAGTAAGTACACCAATGAGGACACTGTTAGCAATATAGGGACAAAGTAAGTACTCCAATGAGGACACTGTTAGCAATATAGGGGCACAGTAAGTACCCCAATGAGGATACTGTTGGCAATATATGGACACAGATAAGTACACCAATGAGGACACTGTTGGCAATATAGGGACACAGTAAGTACACCAATGAGGATACTGTTGGCAATATATGGACACAGATAAGTACACCAATGAGGACACTGTTGGCAATATAGGGACACAGTAAGTACCCCAATGAGGATACTGTTGGCAATATATGGACACAGATAAGTACACCAATGAGGACACTGTTGGCAATATAGGGACACAGATAAGTACACCAATGAGGACACTGTTAGCAATATAGGGACACAGTAAGTACCCCAATGAGGACACTGTTAGCAATATAGGGACACAGTAAGTACAACAATGAGGACACTGTTGGCAATATAGGGACACAGTAAGTACAACAATGAGGACACTGTTAGCAATATAGGGACACAGTAAGTACAACAATGAGGACACTGTTAGCAATATAGGGACACAGTAAGTACCCCAATGAGGACACTGTTAGCAATATAGGGACACAATAAGTACCCCAATGAGGACACTGTTAGCAATATAGGGACACAGTAAGTACCCCAATGAGGACACTGTTAGCAATATAGAGACAAAATTCCCTATTCACTACATTGTTTCAAAGTATCTTAATCTTTACTATGCCATATGAAGTCTGAGGTCAGTCTGAATAACTAAAATTACATATTATATAAAAATATAGAACCAAATTATAAATGATTCGCAGTTTTATGACCAGTAACCTTAGTTCTAATGAAAAGAGAAATAAAAAAATTAGAGTGGAGGGTACCTTTAACATCTAGGGAATATATTAGTAAGTATGAAGAAGCGGCTGTACATGGGTGAGAATGAACTAATATTATGTTATTGTGCTCTAAATACAATAGTAAGTATTGTCCTGCCTGCTGAATTAATACAATAAATAACAATGGAGTATATTGAGGAGACTGTATGCAGTGGTATGTGTGACCAATTGAACAGTTATTGTTATTGAGAAAAAGAGGTTAAAAGAGATGTTGTTAACTGATGATGTATCGGTTATTAGAGATGTATCGGTTAATAGAGATGTTATTAACAGATGACATACCGGTTATTAGAGATGTATCGGTTATTAAAGATGTATCGGTTAAAAGAGATGTTGTTAACTGATGACATACCGGTTATTAGAGATGTATCGGTTATTAGAGATGTATCGGTTAATAGAGATGTTATTAACAGATGACATACCGGTTATTAGAGATGTATCGGTTAATAGAGATGTATCGGTTAATAGAGATGTTGTTAACTGATGACGTATCGGTTATTAGAGATGTATCGGTTAATAGAGATGTATCGGTTAATAGAGATGTTATTAACAGATGACATACCGGTTATTAGAGATGTATCGGTTAATAGAGATGTATCGGTTAATAGAGATGTTGTTAACTGATGACGTATCGGTTATTAGAGATGTATCGGTTATTAGAGATGTATCGGTTATTAGAGATGTTATTAACCGATGATGCACCGGTTATTAGAGATGTATCGGTTAATAAAGATGTTATTAACCGATGACATATCGGTTATTAGAGATATATCGGTTAATAGAGATGTTATTAACTGATGACGTACCGGTTATTAGAGATGTATCGGTTATTAGAGATGTACCTGTTATTAGAGATGTTATTAACCGATGATGCACCGGTTATTAGAGATGTATCGGTTAATTGAGATGTTATTAACCGATGTTGTACCGGTTATTAGAGATGTATCGGTTATTAGAGATGTTATTAACCGATGATGCACCGGTTATTAGAGATGTATCGGTTATTAGAGATGTTATTAACCGATGATGCACCGGTTATTAAAGATGTATCGGTTAATAGGGAGGTTATTAACCGATGACGTAGCGGTTATTAGAGATGTATCGGTTAATAGAGATGTTATTATCCAATGACGTACCGGTTATTAAAGATGTATCGGTTAATAGGGAGGTTATTAACCGATGACGTACCGGTTATTAGAGATGTATCGGTTAATAAAGATTTTACTAACCGATTGAATATCGGTAATTGGAGATGTATCGGTTAATAGAGATGTTATTAACCGATGACATACCGGTTATTAGATATGTATCGGTTAATAGAGATGTTATTAACCGATGACGTACCGGTTATTAGAGATGTATCGGTTAATAAAGATTTTACTAACCGATTGAATATCGGTAATTGGAGGTGTGTCGGTTAATAGAAAAGTGTAGGTTATCAGCGATACATCGGTTATCCGAACTGATTATTGTTTATAGGTTAATATCGGTTAAACGAAAATCAAAAAGAAAGATAAAAAAGGAACAAACAAATTTTTACTAACCGGTATTGGTTTATAAATCCAGTGCTATCGGTTAAATCAAAGATATTTTAACCGATGTTAAAATTAAAACACACCAGAGTAAGTTATTGGACAGTTCCACATTTGCGAACATATAATATATTGAATAACGTGTTATTAATATAGGATTGCTTTGATTTTTTTATTTCAATATGGGCACAAGGAAAGTTTTTCAGAATGTACATATATACTAATATCAAATGTATATGTGACACATTAGAAAGATTTAAGTAATAATTGGTACATTTATTAAGTGCATTGCAAAACGGTTTTCTAATTTTCTATTATTTTCAAATTTTACAAATTTCTCATCGTGTACCCAGACTAATTTTGAAATAATTGATAACTATATCATAAGAGATTGTAGGCCCAAACAATATACTAGCAGTTTCACCGCCGCGTTTTCACTGCTTTGTATCCGCTTCTTCAATTAATCACATTTAAATGAAGGTAAGGCGGTAGAAACACTAGTGTAGACTACAACTGTGATCAATTGAAGACGCGTTAATAGGGCAGTGAAAACGCTGCGGTGAAACTGCTAGTATAGTGTGGGCCTAACATGGCTGATTGAATGAAGAATATGAACAGTTATAAGAAGAACTCATATGATATATAGTTTTCTAGTAGAATGAGTTGATGTATAGATACATCAAATTAATTATACGTATTGTATGTAAATCTACACAAAATATTATTCGTATTCATGAGTGTATGTCAGAAGACTTAGAACCAACCTTAAAATAAAATTTTACAATGTCTTAGTTTTAGATTCTACTGTTCGTCAAATAACTAGGGTGCGTACTTAATTATCGGTCAGTTTCACATTTTAGGCCGTATAAGAAAAAACGATAGAATAATTATTATTTCACTAGGGTTGGTTGTTTTTACTCAACTAACCCTAGTGAAATTATTCTGATATTATTTCAATATATGGTTTCAATAACTAACTTACATTATATTTTCTTCAGTTTAAATCATTGGAGTAAAAGCAAAGTCAGGGATAATAATTATTACAAAATTTGAACTACCATCAGTGAACATAAAATGGATATGGTAAAAATACCACAAGTTTTGACGGCACGCGTACACTAGTTGTTTTTAAAATAAATAGGTATTTATTTACTCAATAAGAAATGACGAATTATAGTACCATTTCTTATCTTCGGTCATATTAATAGAATATTTATATATTATCATTTGATTATTTTAATTGTTTTTAAGTTTCTTATTTGACCACTAATGTGAAACTGTCCTATAACTCGTAACTAACCCTATATACACTGAATGTAATTTCCATACCTCAATCTTTTGGCCTCGTCTATGAAAGGCCTTTTTTCAGCATCAGAAAGTAACTTCCATTCCGCACCTGAAAAAGCAAACAAAAAAACCTATAAAAAACATATATATAAACTAAAAACAAGAAGAAAATAAATATAAAATAAATACTATAATAAATATATATAAAATAAAAGTATAGATGAAGCAGTTACTACAGTAGAACTCCTGAGTAAGAGAGTAGCCTCCATAGTGAACTAATGACCATTAGTTTTCTAAAACTGATGATCATTTCATGGCAGACTAAAGAAAATTTGTTCACTATACAGGATAGTTCTCTTACTCAGGACTCTACATTCACTATAGAGGAGTTCACTATAGAGGAGTGATACTGTATCTTAATTATATATGTCAACTAAATATAAGGAAGATCCAATTTCGAATTATAGCTCATAAATCTCAATAACGGTGAAAAAAAAGCGAATTTTGGTTACGTACATCTTTAGAAATTATTGATATTTACTATTATTGTAATAATAAATTATTTTAAACACAAGAAAAGTTCATTCAAACTCAATGTGTACTGTTATGATTTATTTAAACTGATGAGAAAAAAAAAATATATATGAACATTTTTGATGTATGCCGTTATTGAAATTAATGAGCGATATGAACATTTTTGAAATATGCCGTTATTGAAATTAATGAGCGATATGAACATTTTTAAGATGTGCCGTTATTGAAATTAATGAGCGATATGAACATTTTTAAGATGTGCCGTTATTGAAATTAATGAGCGATATGAACATTTTTGAAATATGCCGTTATTGAAATTAATGAGCAATATGAACATTTTTGAAATATGCCGTTATTGAAATTAATGAGCAATATGAACATTTTTGAAATATGCCATTATTGAAATTAATGAGCGATATGAACATTTTTAAGATGTGCCGTTATTGAAATTAATGAGCGATATGAACATTTTTGAAATATGCCGTTATTGAAATTAATGAGCAATATGAACATTTTTGAAATATGCCGTTATTGAAATTAATGAGCGATATGAACATTTTTGAAATATGCCGTTATTGAAATTAATGAGCACTATGAACATTTTTAAGATGTGCCGTTATTGAAATTAATGAGCAATTTGAACATTTTAAAGATATGCCGTTATTGAAATTAATGAGCGATATGAACATTTTTGAGATATGCCGTTATTGAAATTAATGAGCGATATGAACATTTTTAAGATGTGCCGTTATTGAAATTAATGAGCGATATGAACATTTTTGTAATATGCCGTTATTGAAATTAATGAACGATATGAACATTTTTAAGATGTGCTGTTATTGAAATTAATGAGCGATATGAACATTTTTAAGCGTTATTAGGATTGATGAACCAACCTCAATATATGGAAATATATGGTATAATATTGTTTTTGATGATTATTTCACTTTTATTTCAGTGGATAAAATTAAAAAGTATTCACCCAGTCGTTTAGATATTTCGGAATTGTGCATTTTCGGATTATCCTGGGCCATTTTCCGTCGTTGGCCTCTGCTCCAAACCATGAATGCGTTCATGGGTCTCTTGATATGGTCACTGTTAAGCAGAAGGGACGAGGTGGAACTAGTGCTATCCACAGTCTGATCTGGAACGTGACTGATTGAACTGGAACAAGCTGGTCCATTTGGTCCATCTTCCCGGGAGAACCTTCCGGTGGTTTTATGGGTGAATTCATAGCGCCGGAGATCGGATCTACACAGATCTCGTGGAAGGAAGGAATTGGCGAAACTGGTGGGTGGTGGAAATTGAATTCCGGGGGATTTGGATTCCTGGTTGTGGTCGGGGGAACGGGAATTGGTGTCTATGTTTTGTCTGGGAGAGAACGACTTGAAGTTCATGATTTGATGGTTGAAATCGTGTGATGACTTCATCTTCACTCTGAAAAAAGGGAAACAGATTTCTCAGGTTGAATTTGGAATATTTCGATTAGTAGTTTAAATAGAAATTTAAAATTTAATACCAAAACCATTTGAGATATTCAATCAAAAGTTAATGATTTGTTTATAAAATCAATACCATATTGAACAATTAATTATTTCATACATATATATAAAATTACTGTTGAAACTGCAAATGGTTTGAAACATTAATTTGAATTTTAATATATTTTATTTTATTATTTTCCATTAAAAACAATTTTTCTTACTTTCTTAATAAAAATAATAGAAAACTAATGACTAATTTTCAATAAAAGGGACTAATAAATAATTTTGTTTTTATGTAAATATAGTGGTTAAAATGATATACCAACCATATATATTTATATGCAATGATATTTTAATTCTATATACTTGTAAAAATAACTAAACTAGTTACCTAGGGTAGGTAACGAATTATTGGCCAGTACTACATCTTCAGTCATACAGGAAAAAAACAATATAATTTTTTTTATTAGATAGCACTGTGTAATGAAATAATAACAATTTTTATATTGTTTTTCTTCTATGACCGAGGTTGTAGTACTGACCGATAATTCGTAACTTACCATATATCTTCATTATAATAGTAATTTATAACAGTTAAATATTAGTTATATATAAATAAGCATGCTGAAAACTTCAAAAAAATTAATAGACTATCAAAAATTACAAAACCTATAAAAGAGAATACTTGGATATATTTTAAGTTATCAGACGATGTCACGTTTTTGTTCATGTAATTAAAATATATATAAAACATTGCGTCAGATATATATAACAATGAGTTAAATTATCATATTCTTATTTTATTGAAAATGTGTAAGCGTGCGATAACTGGGACTTTACCCTATAACTAAAAAAATAGAATGTGCGACATAGCGTCAGACTAACCATGTGGCAGGTATCTGTCGCAGCGTTACTTCACTCGTTCCCTTCCTAGACGACAGTGAGTGTCACACTGAGCGCCATTTGTGACTGAAAATGTGAGCCTTTACGCTAATGACGTCACAGGCCACGGTAGCCAATGAGAGACCGAGTCTGAGCGGTGAGGACCTTCCCACTCTGGCCTTTGTGAAGGTGCCAATATACACCCCTGGAACAATGGCTCCTCCAATCACCTCTTTGTCTCCAGTGCCACTGCTGTGACGTCATCAATACCCACCAATGGGGAGACAGGAGGAGTGACGTCATCGATAAAAACGAGTCTTCAGCCAATAGCAAGTGTGGATTTCGGTCAGTAAATTTATCTCTGGAACAATAAGGATCACTCGGCAGACAAAAGACTCGCCAATGACGGGAAACTATCTTATTGTTTATGGGGGGAGGGGGGGGGGGGACTATAACCATCTTACTGTTTATGGGGCACTGTTGAGAGAGGGGGGGGGGGGACTATAACCATCTTACTGTTTATGGGGCACTGTTGAGAGCGGGGGGGAGGACTATAACTATCTTACTGTTTATGGGGCACTGTTGATGAGAGGGGGGGGGGGCTTTAACCATCTTACTGTTTATGGGGCACTGTTGAGAGAGAGGGGGGGGGGGGGGACTATAACCATCTCTCTGTTTATGAGGCACTGTTGAGAGAGGGGGGGGACTATAACCATCTCTCTGTTTATGGGGCACTGTTGAGAGAGGGGGGGGGGACTATAACCATCTTACTGTTTATGGGGTACTGTTGAGAATGAGGAGGGGGGACTATAACCATCTTACTGTTTATGGGGTACTGTTGAGAGAGAGAGAGAGGGTATGGGTTTATGGGGCACTGAAAAGAGAGGTATGGGGTATTACCTATAGTATAAGAGGAGGGGGATGCTATTAGCTAGAGTGTGAGAGGGTTTAGCATAACAAAGTAAGAGAGTCACAAGGAGTCACCAGGATCAAAAGATCTTCAAAAGTCACAAATTGCCTCTCCAAGGAAAACTCATATGTGCACAACGGCTAATGGTTTCTCTCTCTCTCTCTCTCTCTCTCTCTGTCCTCCTCTTTGTTCCTATGCATTTCAACCCCTCTCCTGTCCCAGGAAAGGTAAAAACACTAAACAGGCACGAAAAGGGATTCGTGTGCACCACTCAGACAAAAAAGATGAATACAGACGACCTGATCTTTCTCACCACGGATAGCGCAACAGTGTTTAGGTTGATCAGGTTGATCATCAACCATCATGGCAACCGTTGAAACAACTGTCACACTAGGTATTGTCGTTGTACTGAGAGTTTCTCATGCCGCTCCTGCTTCACGGACCCAACTCTTTAGTTTGCGAAGTTTATTGATTGTGTTCGAAACTCAATTGAACCCGAGTTTGATTAATACGACTAGACATTGGTGAACCATTGCATATGAACCACAACGGGTTTTAAAACACCACAGTCAGGATCAGTATAAAGGCTCGACAACTCGGTGCCCAAGTTCACTGAGGATCCTGTCAATACGCCGTTTAATTGCGTCAACAGTCAGGTTGCTGGCGATCTGTTCTAAATATTACAGATTTTAACCATCATTAGTTGTCCAACTGAGCAGTTGCAAATTGATGTAAAAATGAAGTGTGCAGGATATAAAAAATGTTTTAATAATATTCAGGGTGAGCACCGGTTCTTTGAAAATTATAAAAATTATAAAAAAAACTTATTTAGTCTTTTTTTCTTATAAAAATTTGAAGATCCGTTACTTATAAATATAATCTTCAGATGTCTTACTATTTGTTATAAATAAAATAAAATACTGACTCACTGGTATAGTCAGTAGTCTGTATTTACTGAGGTAAGTACTGTTGTTCTACCACTTTATTTAGATTTTGATTACAATTTTTATTATTATCTAACTTCCATTGACCTTTTCTATATGATATCGATATATGGAACACTTCAAGTTGTTATTTTTGTTGCCAACCTGTTAAACTGCGTTTTATTTACCCCACCTTAGACAGAATGACTAAATAAGATAATAAGAACTGCTTTGAATTGACCTTACTACCCAGGCAGCAACGATTTATACCTGGGATATTAATGGAATTTCCCAGGAATAAATCTTTCTTCCCTGGGTAATTCCCTTAATATCCCATGAATAATGGTTGCTGGCTGGGTATACGGACAGTTGCAGTTTTCACTGGTGGCTGGATAACTCCCAGTGTTGAAAACAACTAGTTTCTCCCAGTGTGGAAAACTCTTACTGACTTTTCCATTAATTATTAACATGCATAAAATTTGTAGATTTAGTGATTTATTTAAGATTTGTAGTTTAAGTGAGTAATAAAAGATGTGTAGTTTAATTCCTTCAGTTTGTTCCGGAGGAATTATAACTTTTTATTATTAAATCTTGACTCGAGTTGTTGGAAATCCGGGATTTTCATAATTTAAGACTCATTTAAGCAAGATCAATGAAAATAATGTAACATATTCAGTTTTTATTTCTTTTTATAGCATTTTATAAACATATATATCTAGACCTCTGGTGAAATATACGTGCTGTTTAAAAAAAAATTAATTTCCAGCAAAAAATAGCTAATATTCCTATAAGGGATGTTTGTATACTATGATGCAAAATGTGACACATCAACGGTTGTAGTTCATCCAGGCTCCAGGGGCCCACTTTATCAAAAATTATGTAAAACAAAATAGAACAAATTGTGTTGCATTATTTTCACTGATTAATTATACGACACATAAATACGTCACAGACAATGAAAGTCACAAATTTTCAACAACTAAAGTCTGTTAGTTTTCAAATTGTACATCAAAATTTATAACCAGATCTCTAAGTCAAGCTGATCGTTCCAGGGTTGAGGAGAATTGACTTTCTCAACTTTGACTTCCAGGGTTGAGGAGAATTGACTTTCTCCACTTTGACTTCCAGGGTTGAGGAGAATTGACTTTCTCCACTGTGACTTCCAGGGTTGAGGAGAATTGACTTTCTCAGCTTTGACTTCCAGGGTTGAGGGGAATTGCCTTTCTCCACTTTGACTTCCAGGGTTGAGGAGAATTGACTTTCTCCACTTTGACTTCCAGGGTTGAGGAGAATTGACTTTCTCCACTTTGACTTCCAGGGTTGAGGAGAATTGACTTTCTCAGCTTTGACTTCCAGGGTTGAGGAGAATTGACTTTCTCAGCTTTGACTTCCAGGGTTGAGGGGAATTGCCTTTCTCCACTTTGACTTCCAGGGTTGAGGAGAATTGACTTTCTCCACTTTGACTTCCAGGGTTGAGGGGAATTGCCTTTCTCCACTTTGACTTCCAGGGTTGAGGAGAATTGACTTTCTCCACTTTGACTTCCAGGGTTGAGGAGAATTGACTTTCTCCACTTTGACTTCCAGGGTTGAGGAGAATTGACTTTCTCAGCTTTGACTTCCAGGGTTGAGGAGAATTGACTTTCTCAACTTTGACTTCCAGGGTTGAGGAGAATTGACTTTCTCCACTTTGACTTCCAGGGTTGAGGAGAATTGACTTTCTCCACTTTGACTTCCAGGGTTGAGGAGAATTGACTTTCTCAGCTTTGACTTCCAGGGTTGAGGAGAATTGACTTTCTCCACTTTGACTTCCAGGGTTGAGGAGAATTGACTTTCTCCACTTTGACTTCCAGGGTTGAGGAGAATTGACTTTCTCCACTTTGACTTCCAGGGTTGAGGAGAATTGACTTTCTCAGCTTTGACTTCCAGGGTTGAGGAGAATTGACTTTCTCAACTTTGACTCCCAGGGTTGAGGAGAATTGACTTTCTCAGCTTTGACTTCCAGGGTTGAGGAGAATTGACTTTCTCAACTTTGACTCCCAGGGTTGAGGAGAATTGACTTTCTCAACTTTGACTTCTAGGGTTGAGGAGAATTGACTCTCTCAACTGTGACAATTCCAGGGTTGAGGAGAATTGACTTTCTCCACTTTGACTTCCAGGGCTGAGGAGAATAGACTTTCTCAACTTTGACTTCCAGGGTTGAGGAGAATATAAAGCAACTTTGAGCCGCATTCAAAAAATATTCAAATCTCTTCAAAATAGATGGCAATCATCAAGTCTGTACCTACACTCCTAAAGTATCATCTGTTAGAATAATAATAAACCCGGGTTTGCAGAAGTATTAGACAGCACTGTGTAATAATAACAATTTTGATATTATTTTTCCTTATATGACTAAAGATGAAGTACTGACCGATAATTCGGAACTTACCTTAGAAGAAGATTTAATATTTCCAATTCATTTAAATTTATCAATTTTATTTATAATTTTGAATATGTCGAAAAACCCGTTTATATGTTTCATCAGTCTCCCCTTCGCACAAATGAAAAAGTTTTCTTTGAAATGTGGAAATCTCATAGAAAACTAAGCCACTCAATTTAACAGGGTAACTGTTGCAAACTTTGAATTATGATTTTTTCATTTTTTTTAAATATTATATCGCTACTCATATTACAATATAAAAATACCTTCATATTAATGATTGCATTAGTGAATTTTTATCTTATAATCATTAAATTCAATCACTGTAATTTGTAAAATTTAATTTTCTACTCATTAATTACTCATGTATCTTTGCAAAATCATTTATTTATAAGTATGCTAAAAATATTCAGATTTGAAAAACATAATAAAAAATAGAATTTAAAAGTGTTAAATTTTCCTTTCATTGATAACGTTGAACTGTTTGTTCACTAGGAACCATTTCTACGCATGTTATTCACTATAATGTATTTCACAGTGTAAGTTACGTATCGAGTGAGAGAGAGAGAGAGTGTGTCTGTTTCTTTACATAAGATGACAAGCAAGAAAAAGGACACAAAGAAGTAGGGGGAGTGAATTAAGTTACTCTTTTGTAGTCCTGAGTTGTAGTGTCGGTACCCCGGGAAACGATGGTAACTCGGGATACGGCGGAAACTAGGGATACGGCGGAAACTAGGGATACGGCGGAACCTGGGATACGATAATATTATGGTAAGTAGGGATACGGTAACTAGGGATTGGATGGTATTACGGTAACTAGGGATACGATAATATTACGGTAAGTAGGGATACGATGGTATTACGGTAACTAGGGATACGATAATATTACGGTAAGTAGGGATACGATGGTATTATGGTAACTAGGGATACGATTGTAACTAGGGATACTAAGATAACTAGGGATACGATAGTAACTAGGGAGATGTTGTTGGTAACTAGGGAGATTTTGACGGTAACTAGGGAGATGTTGACGGTAACTAGGGAGATGCTGACGGTAACTAGGGAGATGTTGACGGTAACTAGGGAGATGTTGACGGTAACTAGGGAGATGTTGACGGTAACTAGGGAGATGCTGACGGTAACTAGGGAGATGTTGACGGTAACTAGGGAGATGTTGACGGTAACTAGGGAGATGCTGACGGTAACTAGGGAGATGTTGACGGTAACTAGGGAGATGTTGACGGTAACTAGGGAGATGTTGACGGTAACTAGGGAGATGCTGACGGTAACTAGGGAGATGTTGACGGTAACTAGGGAGATGTTGACGGTAACTAGGGAGATGTTGACGGTAACTAGGGAGATGCTGACGGTAACTAGGGAGATGTTGACGGTAACTAGGGAGATGTTGACGGTAACTAGGGAGATGTTGACGGTAACTAGGGAGATGTTGACGGTAACTAGGGAGATGTTGACGGTAACTAGGGAGATGCTGACGGTAACTAGGGAGATGTTGACGGTAACTAAGGAGATGTTGACGGTAACTAGGGAGATGTTGACGGTAACTAGGGAGATGTTGACGGTAAATTTGACCAAAAATTAAACATTTTTCTTATGAAATGGCTTAAATTATTGTATAATTTTCATTTATATTTTTGTTTTAATAAATATTCCCATTTTTAATTAGGGAGATGTTGTAAAAAGGGTAAACGTATAATTACTCGCTAATTTACCTCTACTTTGTTTTTATAATTATATGTAGTATTTGCTCAATTGTAATTAGTATGAAAACTAATATACTAAATGTTAAATCATTTTAATAAATAGTTCATATTCTGATAATTTTCCTAAGTCATATTAGACAATGACCCAATACTCACAAAGGTTACATAGGTCCTCAACCATATTCATATTCTCGTTGTCAAATTTTTGATGTAAGAAATAGGTATTATAATTTTAAGATTTCAAAAGAGTTTAAGTGGGTCATGCACCCATGATCTTCTATGGACCCACCTAAATTTATTGGTGATATTGGGTAGTGAGTGTTAGCACGGGTCACGAACCAACTTTAGATTTTAATGGGAAAATACACTTTAAAAAAGGAATTGAGAAAAAAAATAATAATTTTGTTTGAATTATGGTAATATTGTTATGATACCTATACAGTGTACACAGTACTTGTATCATGGACACAATTTTAAATTAAATTATTATTATATCGTTTTTTTCTTATATGACCTAAGATGTGAAACTGACCGATAATTCGTATAACTAACCCTGTATATGATCATTCCATCAGAGAATTCCTCCACGACAAAAAGTAAAATAAAGAGACACTTTATTGGCCCCGAAAGATTAATAAGGACCCATTGTTGTGCTAATATTGGCCAGTGTCGACCCCAATGTCGACTCATTAGTCTACTGCCGGAAGATATCGACATGTC
Source organism: Caprella mutica (assembly GCA_947561585.1). NCBI lineage: Eukaryota > Metazoa > Arthropoda > Malacostraca > Amphipoda > Caprellidae > Caprella > Caprella mutica. The sequence continues at coordinate 130,751 of CANNZV010001399.1, read as the reverse complement.
GAACAGTGGTCGAGGTGCTTCTTCTTTTTAGTGGACAATGATGGTGCAACAATAAATACTATGGGGGGTATTGAGCGAAAAATTCTATCGATTTGTTTCATACAGTTTAGTTATTCTATTTAGATACAGTGAATATAGGTAGATACAGTGTGAATTGTTATATTGCATATAATACAGTGTATATGGATACACTGTATAAATATTATATATTGACTCTGTTGTATTAAATTTCCAGAAATTTTTTTCTTTTTCATAAATTGTTATCTATAACATACACATACTGTTGAATTGTCGATGTATTTATTAGGAATGAATTAATTTACAGTTTTAGTTGATCATACGATAAATTTTGACTTTGAAATAATATTATTACTACTATCACCTTTCTTTACAATAAGTATTTAATTAATCCTCGGATTGAAAATGGAAATAGTGAATAGGACACGACAAAAAATTGTATAGCAAATATTATTAATATTTTAATTAGTGTCCATATGGTACCTCCATGTACCATGGATACCAATTAAAATAACTACTATTTTTTGTCTTAGTCTTTTTACGTGCCCCAATATTGTGGAACCGTCCGATAACTCGGAACTTACCCTATCAGGAAAGAATGCTCGGCTCTCGAGTTCAGGTCGATGGTGTTTTGTTTTTCCTGCTAAGGTGAGAGATCAATTCCAGCGCACGTGCGTACCGCATTGATCCAAAGAGAGGGTAATTAAGCCATCCCTCATCGGACACTTCCTATGGGGAGATAAAGTAAAACTATTTTAGGATTTGTAAGAGTAATAATAGAAAAAAGGTATAAAATACAGCTCGAAATAGAAAATTTATCTTGAAAATAATGTATTTTTATTTAAATTGAAAAAAGAATCAAGTTAATTATCGGACGATTGATTATGGGATTGAAATTATAGTATGTAGTCATTATTTTTTATTATCATAACATCGAAGATTTGGTCAAGATTTGGAAACGTTAAATTAAATAATTAACAACAATTTCCAAATTGTAAGGAATAATTATTGAAAATAAAATCAAGACCTAACACTAGTTCCAGATTAAAAATTTCTCATATTCAACATTTTCATATATTGTAACAATTAAATATATATATTTTTTAAATCGAACTTGAATTAATTTTTTTAATGAAATTTTCATTTCTTCTCAAAATTGAATGAAAAAATTTAAAGATGAATTTAAAAACAATCTAGCGATTCCCCCAAATAACTAATCATTCAAATCAAAGCGCTCAATTTTTGTGTTCAATCTGTAGCGTGACTGTCAGCCCTTCTCAATTATCAATGCAAATACAATACTCCAAATCAATCAATTAGAGCAAACACTTCACAATCTCAGAACCACTGAAAACAAACTCTATTTTCACACCATCCCCCTAAAAATTAATCATTTCTCTTCTGTCACATGGGACTTCATGGACTGTTCTTCGGTCTGAGTTCAAGGGACTTCGTGGATTTCGTCTGATATAGAGTAGAACTCCTCTATAGTGAACTTATTCACTATAATAGACAGTTTACTTTTCTATAGAGGATATAAAAGATGAATAGAAAACTGGCCTTTTTTGGCATTCATTATTCAAATGAATTCATTATACAGGGTATTTCATTTCTCATGACTCTAAAAAACAAGGTGGTTCACTAGACAGAAGTCCATTATAGAGGAGTTCGTCTGATAGTAAGTAAGTAGTCAGGACATCTGTGCAAATATGACACAAACACTTGAAACTGTAACCTAAAACTGTGCTTCTCTTACACACTTTTATCATAAAACATACACTTTTTTATCCAGTAAATAACACAAATTGGATACATTGACGATTGCCAGATGCAAATAAAGTACCGGATGAAGATTTCAGTTGGTTATTACTAAATCCCAGATTTATAGTTCTTATATAGTTCTAATGACCATAAAAATATAGTTAAATAGTTCATTATGCATAAACGCTATTTATACTATAACATCTATTTTAACTAGAAATGAAGAGATGGAACTAGTAATTATGGTATGTCCACTATAAATACTATGCTAAATCATCCTTAAATTTACATGTGAGATATGTCTGTATCAGATAATTATATTATTGAGGAATTAAAACACTTAAATTAGTATGCCCCATCATTCACATTCTTTAAAGTAATATTCAATCGAAAACTGACTAAAAACAATAATTGATAGATTAAATTGAATTGGAATATTATTAATTTGATTAAAACTGAAAGAAGCTTCTCTCATAGTTAGAAACTATTTTTAGTGACAAAAGGATAATCATAACAACAGGTAATGTTAATAAAATGTTAGTCATTTCTTGTATCAATGTGTAATTGAAAAATAGCATGTATATTACTTAGAATTATTTTAACTGTTTCTGTATTTGGTTTGTGTTGTTCTATTTCGGTTTGATGTCATAATTTCTTATTTTGCAGTGAAATGGACATTGACAATGTTTTGGTTTCTTTGATGTTGTAAATTTAAAGTAAATTAAAAGAAATGCTTATAACTTTAGAAATAGGCTTTACTTACTATTCAATATACAGTATGGGCCACAAAAATGTTTCCGCTTTTTCAAATTCTTGTAAATCATTAGCCAATGGACGAAAAAACTGTATCCTGTTTTTTTTCTCCGCCTTTTATTGTAATATTAAAAGGTAAAAACAATTTTGAAATGATGGACATAGTTTAAGAACAGGTAAGCAAAGAGTAAGGGTGATTATTTTGTCATTGCGCGAAGGTTATTCTTAGAGCTAACTCTGTGATTTTACTTACTAAAAGGCAGTGAATAAATGGGAAAAAAATTGAATGGCAGACATTATAATACAGGGAGCTTCCACTTCTTCCTTGGAAACTATTTGTAAATTGAACAACTTCAGTTACATTTTGATCTCATTGAAGTTTTCACTCTTAATATTCGTTCTTCGCTTGTTCATTGCATGGTTAAGGCCTGTTTCACACTTGCATTTTTAACACTGCAGAAGGGAAAAGCTCTTCTTAAAATGTGTTCACACTTGCGTTGTTTTATAACTGAAGTAAAAATTTAATGCGATTTTTGCATCAGCGATAAAAAACGCAAGTGTAAACACATTTTGAGACGAGCTTTTTTCCCGCTGTGTTAGAAATATAAGTGTGAACGGGCCTTAACCATGCAATGAACAAGCGAAGAACGAATATTCCTAGTGAAAACTTCAATGAGATCAAAATGTCACTGAAGCCGTTCTATTTTCCAAGAAAGAAGTGTAAGCACCTTGCATTATAATATCTACCATTATAATTTTTTTCCTTTTATTCACTGTCTTTTAGTAAGTAAAATCACAGAGTTAGCTCTAAGAATTACCTTCGAAAAAATGACAAAATAATCACCCTCACTCTTTGCTTACCTGTTCTTAAACTATGTCCATCAGCTCAAAAGTGTCTTTACCTGTTAATGATACAATAAGAGGCGGAGAAAAAAAGACCAAGATACAAAGTTTTTGTCCATTGGTTAACGATTTATAAGTATTTGAAAAAGCGGAAACATTTTTGTGGCCCATACTGTACAAAACACACAAACACATATAAACAGCTGTAGTTAATGTTGCGTAAGTTATATGAATAATAATCAGACATTAAATATTAAAAAATAAACATGAAACATTAGAATGTCATCGTTAATCAGGTAAAAAGTTACAAAAGATTCTATAGTTTGGCATAAGAGAAAATGAATAAATTTTGATAATTAAGAAATTTATTCAACAACTATAAACTAATTTTTCAGACTATATGGATACTTTTTAGAACTATTAAAAATATTTGTGGAGATAATATGACTTATTTCGTTAGAACTATAAATCTGGCCTCTTGTTATTACGAAAAAAACGTGTTACAATATTATTACACACTGTTCTCTCCACAATGTATTTTTTAGTATTTTTTGCATGATCGAATGTGTAGAACCGTTCGATAAACTCGTAACTTACACGTTCTACATGTTACTCTATATTTCCTCTTCACACACGATCACTATAACAAAGAGTCAATTGATTTTCCCTGCCCTAAGTACAGTGTTGCTATAACAAACATTAATTAACCCTTCGTTCTTTGTGTCATCCGTGTAATTATGCATGGAAGCGTCAAGTTTATAAATATCGACTTTAATTTGAAAGTAGTGTTTAATGTATTGATATATTATAAATTATCTCAAGTATTTTTTAAGAAAAATAGATCATGTAAAATATGGTATTAAACATATAATGATCAACACTTAATCCTATATATGAGTTTGACGTTCAGAAGGTACCTGAAGGTTTGACTATGTGTTTAAAACACATGTCTTTATATGAAACTAATGTGTGCCAATTTTCAAGTATAACTATTGAACATATAAGTATATATAAATACATAGGTACATAAGACATTACCAGCTAAGAGAGCAGAGCTGGGATTGGGTGGAAGAGAGGGTGTGTTCCTCGCGCGTGTATGTGTTCTGCATGAAAACGTGTGGAGACTGTGAACTGATGTGTGCTTAGCGTGTAGCAAGCTGTATTTATTCACCTACCTGTACATACACTACGTTGCAGCACGTCACAACATTACAATTGATTTCCTAATTTACGTGATTTACGCTGATCTACGCCAATACGTAAATATTTTTCAACTTTTAAAAACAAAAATATATTTTGTATTTATGTAGGAACAAAGTAAAGAAAGGCCTATAAATTTGAAGGAATGAGATGAAAAATATATATTAATTTAAGAATGATGGGCTTTAAAGAACATACGTCAAGCTCATTAGGGTTAAAATTAAATTTGAAAATAATCGGAAACCCATTAAAAATTGAATGGAAATTGTTGTTAGTTAAACCCTTTACTCACTATAAATGTCCATAAAGTCTTTACTCACTATAAATGTCCATAAAGTCTTTACTCACTATAAATGTCCATAAAGTCTTTACTCACTATAAATGTCCATAAAGTCTTTACTCACTATAAATGTCCATAAAGTCTTTACTCACTATAAATGTCCATAAAGTCTTTACACACTATAAATTTCCATAAAGTCTTTACTCATTTTAAATGCCTTTAAAGTCATTACACACTATAAAAGCCTGTAATCCCTATAGTCACTATAAATGCCTGTAAGCCTTTTTCTCACTATAAATGCCTGTAAGCCCTTTACTCACTATAAATGCCTATAAACCATTTACTCATTCCATTCACCAATAAAGCCTTTACTCACTATAAATGCCTATATCCTCTCAATTTCTCTATAAAATAACTTCTCCAACCCTATAAGAGTGTAGCCAGAGGCAGCCCAGCCCATTGTATCAGCTCAGTAATGAAAACTCCCTGTGTGTTCAACAATAGAACCTCTGCTTATATATAAAACACTCGGAAATCCAAGGAAATTGCCCTATCAAGACAATTTAGAATAGATAAATTGTACAACCAAATCATTTAGATTCATCTTCAACAGTTTTTGCCAAAGTTATAGCTCACAGTTTTGTGATATAACTTGAGAATATGTGATAAAAAAGCCGAAGTTCGGTCACAGTTTTCTCTGTCTATTATAATGTCTGATATAAAAGGGACCTAATTCAGCAGCAGGCGTTTGGGGATAAAGAAGAAGAAGTGAATGGAGTCTTGCATCCGTTGTCTAATAATATAGATACTTCTTTCCAATAGACTCTTTTGTGACTCGAAAGCGAAGAGTGTAATGTTGACACTCGCGACGAGGACGACACCTACAGAGTCTCAATCTGAAGCTTGTTTACACTCTTCCTTGTCTGTGGAAGTTGCCATTAAGAGTTCTCTTTTTTAACAGACTGCCAGATAAAAAGAAATCAATTCGCGTTTGTTATCTCGAGTGAGGCAGGAGTGGTACGAATTATCATTCCTTGAAGAAAGGCTAGCGATGATGTTTGCTGAAGTTATTGGGGTTGTTGTACGGTTTATTTGGAGTTGGAATGAGGAGCATTATTTTTGACTAGTCTATCTGAAAACTGTTTGGTGTACCTTATGTAGGACAATTTAGGAAGATAGATCTGAAAAAAATTATCAATCAAAAAACTATTGTCAAAAAAGAAATGAAAAATTCCCACAATTTTACTTCAAATTTATATTGATTTCTGATGATGACCAATATTGAACAAAATTGTTTCTTTCAAAATTGTTTTATTTCTTTTACTTCTTTGATGGTATGAATTGTAAATAAAGTGCACGGTGAAGGGTTAATACAATCAACACAGAATTAACTAATAGCATCATTTCCATATTCCCCTCTTCCCTTTTCAATAAATTAATGCCACTACTGCAGACAAATGACATAATGACTGGCAAAGCATTAAGCTCCTTCTGCACAATAGATCCTTTCAAACATCAGGACGCTAATGTATCTCCTACCAACAGACAATAAAAAGTCCTGTAAAAAGCAGAGGGAATATTTATCTTGAGATAACGGTTGGTATCCTGTTTTGCTGGCCCTTGGTTCCGGTGTTTCATTAGCTGAGGTCGATCAGAGTTTCCGTACTTTAGAGATGATACACACGCTACAACATGTGCTGGCGCACGTTGCTAAAAAGTAGATCTTTTGACTGTCATTGAGTAATTTAGTATATGGGAATATGTTTGGAGTATTGATGTCAATGATGAGTGGTGTATCCCTTACGAATAGTCTTATTCAATAATATCCCTTATGGATTCTCTTATGAACATGTCCTTAACATTGTAAAGATAGTTCGTAGAATTACTATGTACTTTATAATGAATATTGGTTTTGAACTCTAATAACTAAAATGAATTTATACTTACCTAAAAAATGTTTTATAATCTCTATTCTAAATTTTAAACGTACAGGCATGTCCCGCTCCTATTACGTCTCATACTTATAACAATCGAATAAGTGTGGGACATGTTTCGCTTTTATTTCTCCTGGCATAGAAAATATCTAAGGCGTAATTTTAAGCTGTTTTCACCGTAACTTATGCAGGTGCAATAGATCGAAAATAATTTCATGGTAATTAATATACGTAATTTAATTACCATAAAATTATTAATAGTATATTTCACCTGCATATGTTACGACGAAAAAAGCTTAACCGAAAACTACCAACCAAATTACAAAGTTACTCCTAAAATATTTTCTATTTTTGGAGAAATAAAAGCGAGACATGTTCCACAATTATTCGAGTGTACAAGTGCGAGTTGTGATAAAAGATGTGTATGTTTGCATACATTATATACTTTTTAAGTTTCATTTTTTTAGCGTACTCCTGAGGTACTGGTATTGTGCAGTGAAACTCCTGAGTTATGAAGTATTGGTTCCTTCATATCTCGTGTGCACTAGATAGTTTTCTATGATTGAAGTCATAGAAAACTATGGATATGGAGGGATAACTATGACGCAATTCTAGACTTAGATCATTTACTGCAATTGAAACAGAGAAAACAAAGATGCATTTCATAACTCAGGTCCTTCACTACTCTAGTGCTTCATAAATCAGGAGTTTTACCGTATTCATAAATTCAATATAATATATGAGTCAAATATGCCTCATATATGCCCTATATAGGCTTCATATTTGAGTCCTATTAAGTCCTATATCTTTCCAGAGGAAGGACCGTATTTTCTCTATTGTAATGCTAATTACATTGAATAAAACTAATATTATTGTGAGGAAGAGAGTGACAATGGATTACTCAACCTCTTAATTGATTATATTAGTGCTTATTGTATAGAAATGGTGAGGGAAAGAACTTCCAGAAAATGACTTTATCAAGAAGAACTTTTCAGTATCAACGAAAAAGAAAAAAAAAACAGAAAACATATAATAACGATAGAAGTTTTTTTTTTCAATAGAAGCGAAAATATTTAATAGAAAAATAATATTTGTGTTAACGATAGAAAAAATAATGATACAAAATTATTTTAAAAATATAGAAATTATTTTAAAAATATATTGGTATTAATTAATTTATGATCCTTGATTTAGATTATATTTAAATCTAAATATTTGATAATTATAGTTCAAATAGGATAAAGGAGCTATCGAAACTTTCTGAGTAAAGTGATATAGGTGTTAACCGTAGAAATTGTATTTTCTAATTGTGTTTGTGTTTCGTACGTACGTCACGCCTTTCAGAAAAAGAGGAAAAGTCTTTGACTCGGTATACGGGTTATAAAAACTATATAAAATGATGTAAAGGCTATTATGTTAATAAATTGAATAGAAATTTAACCTTATGCAAAATAAAATAGGAAATAACTTCAGGATAATTAAAAATATATATTTCCTTACAACTGAAAATAATTAAATAATAATATAGATATCAATATATATTTTGGAATAATCAAAACGGATTATTAATCACTTTTCACATAAATAAATATAATATTCTATTATAATTCGTTCAATACGTTAATATTAATTATTTCGTTTCTATCTGAAATTATAATCGTTGATTGATTCGAAGACCACGAATCGGAAATTGAAAGTCCGAACAGAGAGATTTCGTATGGGGAAATTACAAAGGACTCGAATCTATTAAGAGATTAGTAAATAATATATGGAAATTAATGGAAACTTTATTACGATATTATCTATTGGATATAATGGGAGGAATTGAATTTGCAATATCTGATTCTGTTTCCTACCTAAAAATCTATTGTAAATTAATGTGCAAATTGATATATATGGTAAGATAATAGAAACTCGGAGTTGATTTAATTATATGTTTTGGAATTAATTTAAAATACAGGATATTTTGGTTTAGATTATATAATCAATTTTTTAGTGAATATTATATTAAAAATAACATTTTTTTTTTTTATTTAGTAGGGGTTTAACGTCTGCTTCGGAACCAAATGCCATATCACTGAAATCAAAGGAGATTAAATACAAGGGACTGGAAGAAGCAGCCAAATAGAAAAGTGGCTCTATTTATTTGAAACTCGTTTTATATCCTCTGACGCTTTTGTAATGTAAGTAAATTACTGGAGAACTCCTCTATAATGCAATCCTGTATAGTGAATGTAGTGTTTTGAGTAAGGAAGTAGACTGCCCGCTATAGTGAACAAATTTCTTATGGTCTACCATAAAATGGCCATCAGTTTTCTAAGACTAATGGCCATTTTATGGCTGACTTAAGAAAATTTGTTCACTATAGAGGCTACTTCCTCACTCAGGACAATATTTTCACTATAGAGGTTTTCACTATAGAGGAGTTCTACTGTATCTCCATTTTTCTAAAACTGCTTCTTTCCTAAATATATCACACATTTGATGTCTTCAGACGCTTTTCTAACGTAACAAATGTAACGTTCAATCACAATAAAATAAAAAGAAGTCCGAGAAAATAGGACAGAAGCCCTACTATAAAGGACAACAACAAGAAGGAAAAAACTAATTTGTAAGAGTGATGAAAAATACCATAACAGGAAAATGATAAACATTCATCATTCAAAATGTTGACAGAGAAGTATTTATCCAGCCACAAACAAAATGCATTTGAATGTCTTTATGATATATCAACTGTAAGAAGTCAAAAACAGGCACAGTTAAGTTGTATAGGCCTAACAGAATTGGCAGGACTCCATTTTTACAGAAAGATATTGTTAATGGTCCCATGATATGCAGAAAAATGGGTTCATTGCATAATATTATAGATCAAATGTTTGGGATCTTTATTCTGCAAACCGCATACAATTCAGTTTTATTATTTGCTTTTATAATTGTTAGTACTTTGTGTGCAACAATTGTACGAAATACTAATATGAAGCTGAAGAACAAGATTGTACACTCATTTTTTAATTCAAATTTGAATTTAGCAAGAAAGAATTTGTCCTTGGCCTACGTTTAAGATAATATTTTTTTTTAATATTGGAACGTTTCTATAATAAGTTTATTCAATTTTATATCCTTACATAAATATTTAGTGTTGCATTGTTTATACCTACAGTCCTACACTTATATAGTTGACATGAAAAAAAAATGGTGTACATTCTTTTTCTCGGACTTAAAATTAAAAAGTCAGAAGTTGAATTTTGGCAATTGTTGAGTTGTGATTATAAGAATCTTTAAAATAGAATTAAATATATTCTATCAAATTTTATGGGGTTTGCTCCAAAATGATTAGAAACATTAGCCTCATTGATTAAAACAATAAAAAATTCTTTTTGAATGAAAAATAATAGTGTAAAATTGGAAGGAAATTATAAAAATTGAAAATTGGCTCCATGAAAAAGTCGCCTACCACCAGTTTGTAACAATGCTCATGGATGCTAAAAAGCTACTACGTGAACACAGTTCTTTACCAAGGAATGTGACGAAAAAGGACACAAGCACCGGTAGCTGCACACACAAATGGAAGAGGAAAATGAAGAGGTGATAGTAAATGAAGTCTACGAGTCTACCTAACACAAAATCTAGGAAGAAAATGAAGAGATGATAGTAAATGAAGTCTACGAGTCTACCTAACACAAAATCTAGGAGGAAAATGAAGAGGTGATAGTAAATGAAACCTACGAGTCTACCTAACACAAAATCTAAGAGGAAAATGAAGAGGTGATAGTAAATGAAGCGTACGAGTCTACCTAACATATAATCTAAGAGGAAAATGAAGAGGTGATAGTAAATGAAGCCTACGAGTTTACCGAACACAAAATCTAAGAGGAAAATGAAGAGGTGATAGTAAATGAAGCCTACGAGTCTAACTAACACAAAATCTAAGAAAAAAATGAAGAGGTGATAGTAAATGAAGCCTACAAGTCTGCCTAACACAAAATCTAAGACTTGGTAGTTGAAGAGCATAACCCTAGCGCTATCCTCTAAAACTGCAAATAGCGTTGAAATTTTGTGTTTGTTTTATAAAATTAAAGAAAAAAATAGTGAAAACAATAATTTTGGAGAAAAATTCCTATTCAATTACGATAATCAATAACGTATATTTAAAATTACTAAATTAAATTTTACCAAATTATATAGTTAATTCTATATATGATTATTTTCTTATTTAATGAAACTATAATTTATTTTTCAATATAACTTTATTTTCTATATATATATTTCATTTCCAATATAAATTTCTTTTTTCACTATAACTTTACATTTCATTATAATTCATTTTTCAATATAATTTTCTTTTAATGTAACTTTTTTTTCAAAACAATTTCTTTTCATGTAACTTTCTTTTTCAAATAACTTTCTTTCCATGTAACTTTCGTTTCCATTATAACTTTCTTTCCATGTAACTTTCGTTTCCATTATAACTTTCTTTCCATGTAACTTTCGTTTCCATTATAACTTTCTTTCCATGTAACTTTCGTTTTTAATACAACTTTCTTTTCAAATAACTTTCTTTTCCTGTAACTTTCGTTTTTAATATAACTTTCTTTCCATGTAACTTTCGTTTTTAATACAACTTTCTTTTCAAATAACTTTCTTTTCCTGTAACTTTCTCTCACTAGAATGTTTTTTCTAGGTAGCACACTAGCAGTATTTTTTTCCTGTTAATTACCACCCTTGGCCCGATATACTGGCCTATAATGTTCCTCTAGCTGTAAGCCTCTGATTGATTCCCAGTCTCTGATTCCCATTCCCATTGTGCTTTCTCTCGGTCACTCTCTATCGAAAGGACAATCTCAAATTATCTCACAAAAAAAACCTATAGAAAGACCTGCCTCATCTCAGAGAAAGTCGGGTAACATACGAAATATTGGACTGTTCCACGGTCACATAAGAAGGCTATATACAAATCAACATTTGAAGTTGTTATTTTAACTGGTATCCATGATGCCTGATGGTATCATGGATACCAATTGAAATAGAGAGTTAATATGTAAAAAAAAATGTTATGTTTTATTATCGAAGTTGTGGGACTATACGATAAATTATTTTTAATTTACTTTCAACATATATCTCCTATAATTTATTCAGTTGTATATATATAATATTTACACGTAACGCATTATTGATATTTTGATCATACTTACTATCAATATATTACTTCATTTAATTTATATTTTCATTATTAATTAAAATTAAAAAAGTTTTTAAATATATACTATATCAATTAACTTAATTGATACATGTTACATTAAGTTATTGATTAGAATTATCAAATACAATTATTAGAAAATATTTGATACAAATAACTAATTCTAAATATCTCTTTCCTTCATTCCAAATCATATGAGATTTCTCCACGCAGTCTATACATCACCAGCGACACACCCACCGTAACAGCAACATGTCAAGTCACTTAGTCGACAATAGGTAGCTACTTGCACTTTACAATGCACTTTACTATACGTTATGCACTCCGCTGTTTTCTGAGCTGCAAACAAAATAACCAAATTATTAGTGGGAAAGAAGAATGAGGTAGTGTTTTTCACAAGTACAATTCGACTATAAAATAAGTAATATTATTGATAGGGTTAGTTACGAAAAAAAAAGAGGTATAAACCTGTAGTTAAATCCCAGTTAAGATTGGGGTGCAGATTGTACAGGAGTGAAATCATTGGGGTGCAGATTGTACAGGAGTGAAATCATTGGGGTGTGGATTGTACAAGTGTGGAATCATTGGGGTGCAGATTGTACAGGAGTGAAGTCATTGGGGTGCAGATTGTACAGGAGTGAAATCATTGGGGTGCGGATTGTACAGGAGTGAAATCATTGGGGTGCAGATTGTACAGGAGTGAAATCATTGGGGTGCAGATTGTACAGGAGTGAAATCATTGGGGTGCAGATTGTACAGGAGTGAAATCATTGGGGTGCGGATTGTACAGGAGTGAAATCATTGGGGTGCAGATTGTACAGGAGTGAAATCATTGGGGTGCAGATTGTACAGGAGTGAAATCATTGGGGTGCAGATTGTACAGGAGTGAAATCATTGAGGTGCAGATTGTACAGGAAAAAAATCATTGAGGTGCAGATTGTACAGGAGTGAAATCATTGGGGTGCGGATTGTACAGGAGTGAAATCATTGAGATGCAGATTGTACAGGAGTGAAATCATTGGGGTGCAGATTGTACAGGAGTGAAATCATTGGGGTGTGGATTGTACAGGAGTGGAATCATTGGGGTGCAGATTGTACAGGAGTGAAATCATTGGGGTGCAGATTGTACAGGAGTGAAATCATTGGGGTGTGGATTGTACAGGAGTGGAATCATTGGGGTGCAGATTGTACAGGAGTGAAATCATTGGGGTGCAGATTGTACAGGAGTGAAATCATTGGGGTGCGGATTGTACAGGAGTGAAATCATTGGGGTGCAGATTGTACAGGAGTGAAATCATTGGGGTGCAGATTGTACAGGAGTGAAATCATTGGGGTGCAGATTGTACAGGAGTGAAATCATTGAGGTGCAGATTGTACAGGAGTGAAATCATTGAGGTGCAGATTGTACAGGAGTGAAATCATTGGGGTGCGGATTGTACAGGAGTGAAATCATTGGGGTGCGGATTGTACAGGAGTGAAATCATTGGGGTGCGGATTGTACAGGAGTGAAATCATTGGGGTGCAGATTGTACAGGAGTGAAATCATTGGGGTGCAGATTGTACAGGAGTGAAATCATTGGGGTGCAGATTGTACAGGAGTGAAATCATTGGGGTGCAGATTGTACAGGAGTGAAATCATTGGGTTGCAGATTGTACAGGAGTGAAATCATTGATGTGCAGATTGTACAGGAGTGAAATCATTGGGGTGCGGATTGTACAGGAGTGAAATCATTGGGGTGCAGATTGTACAGGAGTGAAATCATTGAGGTGCAGATTGTACAGGAGTGAAATCATTGAGGTGCAGATTGTACAGGAGTGAAATCATTGGGGTGCGGATTGTACAGGAGTGAAATCATTGGGGTGCGGATTGTACAGGAGTGAAATCATTGGGGTGCGGATTGTACAGGAGTGAAATCATTGGGGTGCAGATTGTACAGGAGTGAAATCATTGGGGTGCAGATTGTACAGGAGTGAAATCATTGGGGTGCAGATTGTACAGGAGTGAAATCATTGGGGTGCAGATTGTACAGGAGTGAAATCATTGGGTTGCAGATTGTACAGGAGTGAAATCATTGATGTGCAGATTGTACAGGAGTGAAATCATTGGGGTGCGGATTGTACAGGAGTGAAATCATTGGGGTGCAGATTGTACAGGAGTGAAATCATTGGGGTGCAGATTGTACAGGAGTTAAATCATTGGGATGCAGATTGTACAGGAGTGAAATCATTGGGTTGCAGATTGTACAGGAGTGAAATCATTGATGTGCAGATTGTACAGGAGTGAAATCATTGGGGTGCGGATTGTACAGGAGTGAAATCATTGGGGTGCAGATTGTACAGGAGTGAAATCATTGGGGTGCAGATTGTACAGGAGTGAAATCATTGAGGTGCAGATTGTACAGGAGTGAAATCATTGGGGTGCAGATTGTACAGGAGTGAAATCATTGGGGTGCGGATTGTACAGGAGTGAAATCATTGGGGTGCGGATTGTACAGGAGTGAAATCATTGGGGTGCGGATTGTACAGGAGTGAAATCATTGGGGTGCAGATTGTACAGGAGTGAAATCATTGAGGTGCAGATTGTACAGGAGTGAAATCATTGGGGTGCAGATTGTACAGGAGTAAAATCATTGGGGTGTGGATTGTACAGGAGTGAAATCATTGGGGTGCAGATTGTACAGGAGTGAAATTATTGGGGTGCGGATTGTACAGGAGAGAAATCATTGGGGTGCAGATTGTACAGGAGTGAAATCATTGGGGTGCAGATTGTACAGGAGTGAAATCATTGAGGTGCAGATTGTACAGGAGTGAAATCATTGGGGTGCAGATTGTACAGGAGTGAAATCATTGGGGTGCAGATTGTACAGGAGTAAAATCATTGGGGTGCAGATTGTAAAGGAGTGAAATCATTGGGGTGCGGACTGTACAGGAGTGAAATCATTGGGGTGCAGATTGAACAGGAGTGAAATCATTTGGGTGCAGATTGTACAGGAGTGAAATCATTGAGGTGCAGATTGTACAGGAGTGAAATCATTGGGGTGCAGATTGTACAGGAGTGAAATCATTGGGGTGCAGATTGTACAGGAGTAAAATCATTGGGGTGCAGATTGTACAGGAGTGAAATCATTGGGGTGCAGATTGTACAAGAGTGAAATCATTGGGGTGCAGATTGTACAGGAGTGAAATCATTGGGGTGCAGATTGTACAGGAGTGAAATCATTGGGGTGCAGATTGTACAGGAGTGAAATCATTGGGGTGCAGATTGTACAGGAGTGAAATCATTGAGGTGTGGATTGTACAGGAGTGAAATCATTGGGGTGCAGATTGTACAGGAGTGAAATCATTGGGGTGCAGATTGTACAGGAGTGAAATCATTGGGGTGCAGATTGTACAGGAGTGAAATCATTGGGGTGCAGATTGTACAGGAGTGAAATCATTGGGGTGCAGATTGTACAGGAGTAAAATCATTGGGGTGTGGATTGTACAGGAGTGAAATCATTGGGGTGCAGATTGTACAGGAGTAAAATCATTGGGGTGTGGATTGTTCAGGAGTGAAATCATTGGGGTGCAGATTGTACAGGAGTGAAATCATTGGGGTGCAGATTGTACAGGAGGGAAATCATTGGGGTGCTGATTGTACAGGAGTGAAATCATTGGGGTGCAGATTGTACAGGAGTGAAATCATTGGGGTGCAGATTGTACAGGAGTGAAATCATTGGGGTGTGGATTGTACAGGAGTGAAATCATTGGGGTGCAAATTGTACAGGAGTGAAATCATTGGGGTGTGGATTGTACAGGAGTGAAATCATTGGGGTGCAGATTGTACAGGAGTGAAATCATTGAGGTGTGGATTGTACAGGAGTGAAATCATTGGGGTGTGGATTGTACAGGAGTGAAATCATTGGGGTGCAGATTGTACAGGAGTGAAATCATTGGGGTGTGGATTGTACAGGAGTGAAATCATTTAGGTGTGGATTGTACAGGAGTGAAATCATTGGGGTGCAGATTGTACAGGAGTGAAATCATTGAGGTGTGGATTGTACAGGAGTGAAATCATTGGGGTGCAGATTGTACAGGAGTGAAATCATTGGGGTGCAGATTGTACAGGAGTGAAATCATTGGGGTGCAGATTGTACAGGAGTGAAATCATTGGGGTGCAGATTGTGCAGGAGTGAAATCATTGGGGTGCAGATTGTACAGGAGTGAAATCATTGGGGTGTGGATTGTACAGGAGTGAAATCATTGGGGTGCAGATTGTACAGGAGTGAAATCATTGGGGTGCAGATTGTACAGGAGTGAAATCATTGGGGTGTGGATTGTACAGGAGTGAAATCATTGGGGTGTGGATTGTACAGGAGTGAAATCATTGGGGTGCAGATTGTACAGGAGTGAAATCATTGGGGTGCAGATTGTACAGGAGTGAAATCATTGAGGTGCAGATTGTACAGGAGTGAAATCATTGGGGTGAGGATTGTACAGGAGTGAAATCATTGGGGTGAGGATTGTACAGGAGTGAAATCATTGGGGTGCAGATTGTACAGGAGTTAATTCTATGGGTGTGGATTGTACAGGAGTGAAATCATTGGGGTGTGGATTGTACAGGAGTGAAATCATTGGGGTGCAGATTATACAGGAGTGAAATCATTGAGGTGTGGATTGTACAGGAGTGAAATCATTGGGGTGCAGATTGTACAGGAGTGAATTCTATGGGTGTGGATTGTACAGGAGTGAAATCATTGAGGTGCAGATTGTACAGGAGTGAAATCATTGGGGTACAGATTATACAGGAGTGAAATCATTGAGGTGTGGATTGTACAGGAGTGAAATCATTGGGGTGCAGATTGTACAGGAGTGAAATCATTGGGGTGCAGATTGTACAGGAGTGAAATCATTGGGGTCCAGATTGTACAGGAGTGAAATCATTGGGGTGTGGATTGTACAGGAGTGAAATCATTGGGGTGCAGATTGTACAGGAGTGAATTCTATGGTTGTGGATTGTACAGGAGTGAAATCATTGGGGTGCAGATTGTACAGGAGTGAAATCATTGAGGTGTGGATTGTACAGGAGTGAAATCATTGAGGTGTGGATTGTACAGGAGTGAAATCATTGGGGTGCAGATTGTAGAGGAGTGAAATCATTGGGGTGCGGATTGTACAGGAGTGAAATCATTGTGGTGCAGATTGTACAGGAGTGAAATCATTGGGGTGCAGATTGTACAGGAGTGAAATCATTGGGGTGCAGATTGTACAGGAGTGAAATCATTGAGGTGCAGATTGTACAGGAAAAAAATCATTGAGGTGCAGATTGTACAGGAGTGAAATCATTGGGGTGCGGATTGTACAGGAGTGAAATCATTGAGGTGCAGATTGTACAGGAGTGAAATCATTGGGGTGCAGATTGTACAGGAGTGAAATCATTGGGGTGTGGATTGTACAGGAGTGGAATCATTGGGGTGCAGATTGTACAGGAGTGGAATCATTGGGGTGCAGATTGTACAGGAGTGAAATCATTGGGGTGTGGATTGTACAGGAGTGGAATCATTGGGGTGCAGATTGTACAGGAGTGAAATCATTGGGGTGCAGATTGTACAGGAGTGAAATCATTGGGGTGCGGATTGTACAGGAGTGAAATCATTGGGGTGCAGATTGTACAGGAGTGAAATCATTGGGGTGCAGATTGTACAGGAGTGAAATCATTGGGGTGCAGATTGTACAGGAGTGAAATCATTGAGGTGCAGATTGTACAGGAGTGAAATCATTGAGGTGCAGATTGTACAGGAGTGAAATCATTGGGGTGCGGATTGTACAGGAGTGAAATCATTGGGGTGCGGATTGTACAGGAGTGAAATCATTGGGGTGCGGATTGTACAGGAGTGAAATCATTGGGGTGCAGATTGTACAGGAGTGAAATCATTGGGGTGCAGATTGTACAGGAGTGAAATCATTGGGGTGCAGATTGTACAGGAGTGAAATCATTGGGGTGCAGATTGTACAGGAGTGAAATCATTGGGGTGCAGATTGTACAGGAGTGAAATCATTGGGGTGCAGATTGTACAGAAGTGAAATCATTGGGTTGCAGATTGTACAGGAGTGAAATCATTGATGTGCAGATTGTACAGGAGTGAAATCATTGGGGTGCGGATTGTACAGGAGTGAAATCATTGGGGTGCAGATTGTACAGGAGTGAAATCATTGGGGTGCAGATTGTACAGGAGTGAAATCATTGGGGTGCAGATTGTACAGGAGTGAAATCATTGGGTTGCAGATTGTACAGGAGTGAAATCATTGATGTGCAGATTGTACAGGAGTGAAATCATTGGGGTGCGGATTGTACAGGAGTGAAATCATTGGGGTGCAGATTGTACAGGAGTGAAATCATTGGGGTGCAGATTGTACAGGAGTGAAATCATTGGGGTGCAGATTGTACAGGAGTGAAATCATTGAGGTGCAGATTGTACAGGAGTGAAATCATTGGGGTGCAGATTGTACAGGAGTGAAATCATTGGGGTGCGGATTGTACAGGAGTGAAATCATTGGGGTGCGGATTGTACAGGAGTGAAATCATTGGGGTGCGGATTGTACAGGAGTGAAATCATTGGGGTGCAGATTGTACAGGAGTGAAATCATTGAGGTGCAGATTGTACAGGAGTGAAATCATTGGGGTGCAGATTGTACAGGAGTAAAATCATTGGGGTGTGGATTGTACAGGAGTGAAATCATTGGGGTGCAGATTGTACAGGAGTGAAATCATTGGGGTGCGGATTGTACAGGAGAGAAATCATTGGGGTGCAGATTGTACAGGAGTGAAATCATTGGGGTGCAGATTGTACAGGAGTGAAATCATTGAGGTGCAGATTGTACAGGAGTGAAATCATTGGGGTGCAGATTGTACAGGAGTGAAATCATTGGGGTGCAGATTGTACAGGAGTAAAATCATTGGGGTGCAGATTGTAAAGGAGTGAAATCATTGGGGTGCGGATTGTACAGGAGTGAAATCATTGAGGTGCAGATTGAACAGGAGTGAAATCATTGGGGTGCAGATTGTACAGGAGTGAAATCATTGAGGTGCAGATTGTACAGGAGTGAAATCATTGGGGTGCAGATTGTACAGGAGTGAAATCATTGGGGTGCAGATTGTACAGGAGTAAAATCATTGGGGTGCAGATTGTACAGGAGTGAAATCATTGGGGTGCAGATTGTACAAGAGTGAAATCATTGGGGTGCAGATTGTACAGGAGTAAAATCATTGGGGTGCAGATTGTACAGGAGTGAAATCATTGGGGTGCAGATTGTACAGGAGTGAAATCATTGGGGTGCAGATTGTACAGGAGTGAAATCATTGAGGTGTGGATTGTACAGGAGTGAAATCATTGGGGTGCAGATTGTACAGGAGTGAAATCATTGGGGTGCAGATTGTACAGGAGTGAAATCATTGGGGTGCAGATTGTACAGGAGTGAAATCATTGGGGTGCAGATTGTACAGGAGTGAAATCATTGGGGTGCAGATTGTACAGGAGTAAAATCATTGGGGTGTGGATTGTACAGGAGTGAAATCATTGGGGTGCAGATTGTACAGGAGTAAAATCATTGGGGTGTGGATTGTTCAGGAGTGAAATCATTGGGGTGCAGATTGTACAGGAGTGAAATCATTGGGGTGCAGATTGTACAGGAGGGAAATCATTGGGGTGCTGATTGTACAGGAGTGAAATCATTGGGGTGCAGATTGTACAGGAGTGAAATCATTGGGGTGCAGATTGTACAGGAGTGAAATCATTGGGGTGTGGATTGTACAGGAGTGAAATCATTGGGGTGCAAATTGTACAGGAGTGAAATCATTGGGGTGTGGATTCTACAGGAGTGAAATCATTGGGGTGCAGATTGTACAGGAGTGAAATCATTGAGGTGTGGATTGCACAGGAGTGAAATCATTGGGGTGTGGATTGTACAGGAGTGAAATCATTGGGGTGCAGATTGTACAGGAGTGAAATCATTGGGGTGTGGATTGTACAGGAGTGAAATCATTTAGGTGTGGATTGTACAGGAGTGAAATCATTGGGGTGCAGATTGTACAGGAGTGAAATCATTGAGGTGTGGATTGTACAGGAGTGAAATCATTGGGGTGCAGATTGTACAGGAGTGAAATCATTGGGGTGCAGATTGTACAGGAGTGAAATCATTGGGGTGCAGATTGTACAGGAGTGAAATCATTGGGGTGCAGATTGTGCAGGAGTGAAATCATTGGGGTGCAGATTGTACAGGAGTGAAATCATTGGGGTGTGGATTGTACAGGAGTGAAATCATTGGGGTGCAGATTGTACAGGAGTGAAATCATTGGGGTGCAGATTGTACAGGAGTGAAATCATTGGGGTGCAGATTGTACAGGAGTGAAATCATTGGGGTCCAGATTGTACAGGAGTGAAATCATTGGGGTGTGGATTGTACAGGAGTGAAATCATTGGGGTGCAGATTGTACAGGAGTGAATTCTATGGTTGTGGATTGTACAGGAGTGAAATCATTGGGGTGCAGATTGTACAGGAGTGAAATCATTGAGGTGTGGATTGTACAGGAGTGAAATCATTGAGGTGTGGATTGTACAGGAGTGAAATCATTGGGGTGCAGATTGTACAGGAGTGAATTCTATGGGTGTGGATTGTACAGGAGTGAAATCATTGAGGTGCAGATTGTACAGGAGTGATATCATTGGGGTGCAGATTATACAGGACTGAAATCATTGAGGTGTGGATTGTACAGGAGTGAAATCATTGGGGTGCAGATTGTACAGGAGTGAAATCATTGGGGTGCAGATTGTACAGGAGTGAAATCATTGGGGTGCAGATTGTACAGGAGTGAAATCATTGGGGTATGGTTTGTACAGGAGTGAAATCATTGGGGTGCAGATTGTACAGGAGTGAAATCATTGGGGTGCAGATTGTACAGGAGTGAAATCATTGGGGTGTGGATTGTACAGGAGTGAAATCATTGGGGTGTGGATTGTACAGGAGTGAAATCATTGGGGTGCAGATTGTACAGGAGTGAAATCATTGGGGTGCGGATTGTACAGGAGTAAAGTTTTTGTAATCTAATAATTGTACAGGTAATCCGAAAAAATTATTACACAATGTATTAAATTTTATTCTGATTGGTATCCATGATACCTTCTAGTATCGTGGATATCATACAAAATATAGTGTACTAGTAAAATAAATTTTTAGAGAGCGCCATCACACAGACAATGATAGCCAATGCAAAGAGATAGCGCCATAACACGGAGATTCACTGAATCAGTTTAGTTCAAATACGTGAATTATCGATCTAATCTTTTAACTAAAGAGATAACATATTCGCTTAGACTGAATTACAGCAGTTGACAATGATGTTCAGTTCTTTGAAAGTTCCGCTAGGAAGTGCCGTCTACAAACGACATTCAAATGCTAATCTCACTTCCTAGTGAAGCGTCAGCTAAAAAAGTCACTGCAGAGGTTATGGTGGGCTGAACCTACATAATCTACCATAAATGTTACAGTGAAACTATTAAATAGTTAAATAGTTTTAGTTATATAGCTTATATATTATTTTCTTTCAATATTTTTCCTCAATTTAACTTTTTTGACACAATATTTTTCACATTAAAAAACAAATGATTCGTAATTAACTTGCGATTGAATTTTTTTTCAATGAATTTCAAATAAACAGTTTAGTGATGTTGTATTTTTTTAACGCATTGTCGCAACTATGAATTGATTCGTAGTTAGAAGTAATTTTTTTATAATGAATTTTACATAAATAGATTAGTGCATTTTTATACGTTGATGTGACTACGAAACTGTGGAGGGGAGCACCGGAAGAGACCCGTAAGTCCGGATACGGGAGAACTGGTTGCGAAATGAACCGTTTTTACGGATCACTTTATTATGATAACTCGATGAGGGGAGTTAGAGTGAGGGGAGAGAAGAGAGAATGAGAGAAAAGAAAGAGAAGAAAGAGGGAAATAGGGGAAAGGAGGGAGAGTGATATATGTAAGAGGAGATGGAGGAGAAGATGGAGGAGAAGAGGGAAGAGAAGATGGAGGAGAAGAGGGAAGAGAAGATGTAGGAAAAGAGGGAAGAGAAGATGGAAGAGAAGAAGAAAGAGAAGAAAGAGGGAAATAGGGGAAAGGAGGGAGAGTGATATATGTAAGAGGAGATGGAGGAGAAGAAGGAAGAGAAGATGGAGGAGAAGAGGGAAGAGAAGATGGAGGAGAAGATGTAAGAGAAGATGGAAGAGAAGATGGAAGAGAAGAAGGAAGAGAAGAAAAAGGTTAAAGAGTGGAAGAGAGAGAATATGGAAAAGAAGATGGAACTTCAAAGAAGAAAGAGGTTAAAGAAGATGAAAGAGAAGATGGAAGAGAAGATGGAACTTCAAAGAAGAAAGAGGTTAAAGAAGATGAAAGAGAAGATGGAAGAGAAGATGGAACTTCAAAGAAGAAAGATGGAAGAGAAGATGGAAGAGAAGAAGGAAGAGAGAGGAAAGTAGATAGATGTAAAGAGGCGATATGAGAGAATAAATTAAGGTTCTCTAATTTCCCTTTAGCTGCATAGTCACTTCCACGACTCCTCACTGCATTACAATGCCTGCATTGAGTCACTGTACACTCACAGTTTTTCTCAGTTTTGTTCTACAGCAAAAATGATAACATTGTTGACTGCAGGTTACTTTTAAGTACTTTTAATAGAGCGCTTTGCATCTTTTTGTTTGCATTGAAACGTGAAAAAATTGAATGTTTGGATGGTTTGTGTTTCCTCGTGCTTACAGCTTCTAAAAAAATAGCCTTGACTGTATAGCAGGGTTTGTTCTGAATTACTGACTCGTTGCATAATTTCGATCATTTATGAAAAAGATGTTATAGGTTAACATTTAAACTGGTTATTACTTTTGCAGATTAAGGAAGGTAATATTTTTGGCGGTATTCATTTATTTATCATCTTGTTATTCGCATAACTCAAAAAGTATTGAACTAAATTGCTTTAAATTTGGTGGGACGATTGGACTGGTAGTTATCTAGGAATCATTTGGTTAGATTTTACAACTTGTTCAAAAATAATTTAATAATAATTAACCATTGATCAAAAGCTGTTTTTTTCTATCTATCTTTAATTTAATTCATATGTTGTTCACTTGTTGTAATAACTTAAATATATTCTGTTTTATTGTCTGTTTCAAACCCAAGAGCCATATATTCATTTCGCTACAATTCTACAGATATCAAGTCATTTCAATCTTCTATACTAATAATTTCCCTCGTGTGTTTATTTATTTATTTATTTGGTGTCCGCTTTTACACTACGGGTATTAAACATGAAGAATGTAACTATGATACGCACGGGAATATATTGACTTGATATTTAAATTCCCCTGTTTTTATTCAATTTTTAAATGTATTTTATCTATAAAATAAATTAGACTATGCAGAAAATTTAATTTTAATTGAATTCATTAAAAGTAACCTAATAACGGGTAATAAATTGGTACTGATAATGACCCGTTATTTTTAACGGGAAAGTACAGTAGTGAACAATATTAGCAAATCTCACTGTATTTAAATATATATCATGGAATATATATACACAAAATAAAATTTTGAAAAAAATTTAAGTTAAATACACGGTTTTTACTCTAAATATTTCATTAACTTTTTAGGTCAATATTCGCCATAATTGGAGAGTAATTTTATTTATAGAGAGTAAACCGAAACTTTTTTCGGTTCCAAAAAATTGTTGCATGGTTTCTTATTCTTTCTTAATAAAATAAAAATTATAATTATAATGAAATTGAGTTACATTCTGCTTCTATTTCATGAAATTTTTCATTACAATTTTTTTTATTCAAATTATATTATGTTATGAAAGGAATTTCATTCATTTTTTTATGAAGAGTTGTAATTAAAATTGAATTATTTATAAAGAAATATTTTTAGGTTCAAAATGTATTTTATATGGAAAGTTTTTTTTCAATTTCATATTTCAATTATATATTTCTTTTCAACACCAAAATTTGTTATCAATTTCAATTTTTCCCTATGCTGCAAGTGTATGGACTAATCTACTTCTCTAACTTCGTACACACAGTCGTCACTTTCTATAGTCATGCTGTATGCACTTTAAAATAAACAGACAAAACAAGATACCTAGGAAGAGACAAAACAAGAGACATAACAACAGACATAACAAGAGACAAAGCAATAGACATGACAACCGACATGACAAGAGACAAAACAACAGACATAACAACAGACATAACAATCCCTCTGTTCCACTTCGATCAAAATAAAGTACGAATCCATCTCAAAGAGTGAGACGACTGAAGATTTGTTTGCAACTCAAACACTTTATTATAGAACTATTGTTCTGATATTCAGTTGTCACTGGTGAATAGCAGTGAAATAACACTAGTGAACTAGATGACGGATACTCGTAGAGCGCATACCTTAACCACCGCTTATATATGACCTTGGCTTTTCAATAATCCTTGAGTTATAAATGACCTTGACCTTTG
Organism: Caprella mutica; assembly: GCA_947561585.1. NCBI lineage: Eukaryota > Metazoa > Arthropoda > Malacostraca > Amphipoda > Caprellidae > Caprella > Caprella mutica. The sequence continues at coordinate 106,233 of CANNZV010001399.1, read as the reverse complement.
ACCAGTTGGCTCCAAAAATTCGACTAACTGGTTTCTGAATAATGACCAACCATTCCACAAAATTTCAGGTAATTTAGTTATGCGAATAACAAGATTTCGGATAAATAAATCAATGTCGACCTAAACATAACGTTCCGCAATTTTCAAGGGTAAAAACACTAATATAGCACTAGTGAGTAGAACTTAAATAGCACTATAGTAGAGTGATATAATATGTAATGTTAAGTTATTCATTCGTATAGTCTAGTATAAAAATAAGAGGCAAATTCGTCCACGGAAAATTCGCCCACGGAAAATTCGCCCACGGAAAATATGTCCTCGAAAAATTCGTCCACGGAAAATTTGTCCACGGAAAATTTATCCACGTAAAATTTATCATCGGAAAATTTGTCCTAGGACAATTTGTCCACGAAATACTTTAATTAGAAGATATTGAAGGGACAATTAATGAATACTTTAATATGAGATATTGAAGGGACAATTAAAGAATACTTTAATATGAAGATATTGAAGGGACAAAGAATACTTTAATATAAAGATATTGAAGGGACAAAGAATACTTTAATATGAGATATTGAAGGGACAAAGAATACTTTAATATGAAGATATTGAAGGGACAAAGAATACTTTAATATGAAGATATTGAAGGGACAAAGAATACTTTAATATAAAGATATTGAAGGGACAAAGAATACTTTAACATGAAGATATTGAAGGGACAAAGAATACTTTAACATGAAGATATTGAAGGGACAAAGAATACTTTAACATGAAGATATTGAAGGGACAAAGAATACTTTGTCCCTTGAAGGGACAAAGAATTCTTTGATATGAGATATTGAAGGGACAAAGAATACTTTAATATGATATATTGAAGGGACAAATAATACTTTAATATGAGATAATGAAGGGACAAAGAATACTTTAATATGAGATAATGAAGGGACAAAGAATACTTTAATATGAGATATTGAAGGGACAAAGAATACTTTAATATGAGATAATGAAGGGACAAAGAATACTTTAATATGAGATATTGAAGGGACAAAGAATACTTTAATTTGAAAATATTGAAGGGACAAAGAATACTTTAATTAGAAGATATTGAAGGGACAAAGAATACTTTAGTATGAAGATATTGAAGGGACAAAGAATACTTTAATATAAAGATATTGAAGGGACAAAGAATACTTTAATATGAGATATTGAAGGGACAAAGAATACTTTAATTAGAAGATATTGAAGGGACAAAGAATACTTTAATTAGAAGATATTGAAGGGACAAAGAATACTTTAATTAGAAGATATTGAAGGGACAAAGAATACTTTAGTATGAAGATATTGAAGGGACAAAGAATATTTTAACATGAAGATATTGAAGGGACAAAGAATACTTTAATATAAAGATATTGAAGGGACAAAGAATACTTTAATATGAGATATTGAAGGGACAAAGAATACTTTAATATGAGATATTGAAGAGACAAAGAATACTTTAATATGAAGATATTGAGGGACAAAGAATACTTTAATATGAGATATCGAAGGGACAAAGAATACTTTAATTAGAAGATATTGAAGGGACAAAGAATACTTTAATTAGAAGATATTGAAGGGACAAAGAATACTTTAATATGAGATATTGAAGGGGCAAAGAATACTTTAATATGAAGATATTGTAGGGACAAAGAATACTTTTGTATGAAGATATTGAAGGGACAAAGAATACTTTAATATGAGGTATTGAAGGGACAAAGAATACTTTAATATGAGATATTGAAGGGACAAGGAATACTTTAATATGAGATATTGAAGGGACAAAGAATACTTTAATATGAGATATTGAAGGGACAAAGAATACTTTAATATGAAGATATTGAAGGGACAAAGAATACTTTAATATAAAGATATTGAAGGGACAAAGAATACTTTATTCTCCACTACAGAGACTCGGTGTTGGAAAAGACAAAGTAGGTTTATTTGTCGAAGGTACACTAACTCTCAAAGAGATCTGCCACCTCATCTTTCTCCCAATGTTTGGCCGAATTAATTAAAAGGCAGGCTCAAGAGACTATAGGCCTGGAATTGAGTAGTCCTTCTCCTTTTCTCCTGCTGGAGCGGGAGTTTGCAGAGCTAATAAGAAGAGAAATGGATTTTTTGTAGCCCTTGTTGCAGAGGTGTGAAACGGTAGCAACATTTGAATAGCGCACAATAGCTTTTTTGCCGCCTTGAGCAATTGTTCAGTGAGTTTTTAAGTGAAGCGTTTCTATGAGGGATTTTGTGCAATGATTTTTTCACCCCTTTTTTAAGTTGAAAACACCAATCTTTTTCTTGTTTATTGTGTCGAGAGGAAACAAAGGGACACGCTTACACAAAACTCAGGAGTTGTACTCCATTGACAAGGCGCAAAACACCTTGTTTGGCTACTGTTTGCACTACCTAGACAAACACTGTTTGCACATTAAGGAACTTAATGAGTTTTTTGAACCCCTCGTCAAAACACGAGAAAATAAGCGAAACTCCCCCCATTATTTCAGCCAGGGAAATAATAAGCTCGGAATTAGTCTACTGCGTTACGGTTACTACTTAAAAATTCACCGGAACACTCCATGTAGAGTGCAATAGTATTGTTAGTTAAATAACCTCCTGCTAAATAAACTGCGTGTCGAACATTCTTGACTAGCGTTTATGTTCAATATAAGGAATTAACAATTATACCATAGTAAAATTGATGTACATCGAAAATTTTTTTTACGAATTTCAAACTAATTTCTTCAGATCCATTGGTTATAAGCTGGATAGAGGAAGTTCTGATTTTTGATAATTAAAGCAAATTAATGGTTTCACATCTTAACTCGTTATTTTAATTAGTATCCATTTATTGTCCTTTACCTGATCGAAATTGTGAAATTGTCCTATAACTCAGAATGCATTTCAATATTGCAATAATGCTACTTCATGTCACAGTCGCTAAAATAAAAATTTAATCACTTTTAAATTGAGTCAATTTGACCCACACTAAAAATTGTAATAAATTGTATTAAATGTATTGTTTTTATTACCATCACAAAATAATTGCTGAATATTATGTTTTGGTTGGCATTATTTAATTTATTTATTATCTTTTTATTCGCATAACTCAAAAAGTATTCAACCAAATTGTCTGAAATTTGGTGGGACGATTAGTCACTATCCAGGAACCGGTTGATCAGATTTTGGGAGTGATCAGATAAAAGGTCAAGGTCTTTTATAACTCAAGGAATATTGGATATTCAAGGTCATTTATAAGCGGCAGTGAAGGTATGCGCTCAATGAGTGCCCGTTTTAGTTTTTCTTCTGTTTCAAACTGCAAAGTTTACAAAAGCACTACTGTTATTCCTTAAAAAAATAAAATGACTACAATTATAATTTAATTGAATTAGATAATTTACCAATTAATTTATGGATTTATAAAATAATGATAATTAAATAAATTACTATTTTAATATTCATATTACAGGGTAAGTTCCGAATTATCGGTCAGTTCCACATTTGCGAACATATAAAATAAAACGATATAATAATAATTAATTAAAAACAACCAACCCGGGTTGGTTGTTTTTACTCAACCAATCCTAGTTAAATAATTATTATTATATCTTTTTTTCAAAAAAAATATATGGAACTGACTGACAATTCGGAACTTACCCTATGCTACGTAAAATTAAAGGATTTGATTTTATATAAAAATATTTCATTTAAATATAATATCTCAGAAATCAACATTATTTTGCAGTTGGCATATTTAAAATATTAACATATATAAATATTCCCTATACTTAATAATATACAAATATAAAATTTATCTATAAGTTCATGTATGATAAGCTTACAAATACATTCCACTATATTTAAATAGGTATACACATTGTATTATCTATTACAATATAGGTACACATACCTTCCTATATATTCTTTCCATCAAAAAAGTCATTAAAATAATCGCTCTATGGTTTTCTTTGGTAGTTATTTTAGATAATGCCACATAATACAAAATGGCGCCCTGTTATTGAGATAAATCTCAGCCCATTTTCTTATAAGATATCGTCTATCTAGAGCCCATTGTAGCCACAATGATCAATGCTCGAGGAGCCTCACCACCAACACACACGTTGTGAGGTCTGTACAGTTGCTGGTTGGATGGCGAAGAACATACTCGCAAAAGAAACATCTCGGTGAAAATTGATGTAAAAATCACATTTTTGAACAATATCATCAGGATTTAATTAATAGTATTTTGTTAGTAACATATAGTTTGAAAATTTAAGAGAATGCATGCTTTTTCATTATGAGTTAATACAAAAAAAAAAACATTTAACAGATATTTTTCATCGCAAGATTATTGATGAATTTCAACACTAAACTTTTATATAATTTATTATTGAAACAATCGGAGAAAAAGTTATGGTGGGGCCATAGAAGATTGAGAGGGGAAAGTTATGGTGGGGCCATATAAGATTAGGAGAAAAAGTTATGGTGGGGCCATATAAGATTAAGAGAGAAAGTTATGGTGGGGCCATAGAAGATTAAGAGAGAAAGTTATGGTGGGGACATAGAAGATTAAGTGAGAAAGTTATGGTGGGGCCATAGAAGATTGAGAGAGGGCGTCAATAAATATTTCATTGCCTTGAAACATCACATCTGCCTTTAATCATTATAAATATATTTTACTCATTAAACAGAGGAAAAATCAATACAGTTAATAAATTAAAAAAGAATCAATTAATCCCAAACTTTCGTAGTTCATATGAAATACTAATGTACAAAAAACCTATTTTCAATCTACAAAAGTTATATAACATATAATGATATACCTAGCCGATAAAGTAATTTTTTACTTAAAGAAGGACTTGTTTCAACGTTTATATATTTTTTTCCATCTCTAATTCATAAATATTTTCATTTTAACAATAATTCTAATATAGAATAGGCCAAACTACAATATACAATAATCATACACCATATAAATTTTCTTTATAATATTCAATAACCTAATCTTCCATATACAATAATTATATACCTTATAATAATATGAATATAATGGAGAGGATATGTTTGAACATGATTGAAATTTATGTTTTAATAGACTTTTCATTTACATGAAAACATTTTAACGCTTCGTCTATCTATGATTCTGTAGTCAATCTTCAGAATCTGAAGATTCATATTCTTATTCGAATATGAATTAGATTCAATAACAGGTACTGAACTAGTAATTTAATAATAAGAACCGCGTACGTCCGTCCGTCCGTTAATTCGCGTATTATAAAAACACGGATAATTTGTTTCAGTATGGGTCATATCAATACTGATAAATAAAGTAATTCATGTTTATGGATTTTGAAAGAAAATATTTTATGTTAAATCATTTATATATATATATTATATGTTCTCGAAATACTTACTTTCATTCAAATATAATCCTAAACTCATTATGTTATTTGAATTCTCAAGAAGTGAACAACAGGTAGAGTGCTAGAAATTATAATGTACAATAAGCCGTACTGCGCGCACTTGCTCCCCGTGACATCTTACAACTGAGTTGTCCCAAGAAGAAGAATGAGCAGTACGTCCTTCTACAGTAGGTATCGGCAGAAGCAATCTTGGCACGACCGCCAGACTCTCAGCCATTGTGTAGATCTTAGGAGAGAACTTCTTCTGCTGCCCACCTTTCTCTCCCATAAAGGCATCGTTGTGGCTCCTCATAATGGCAGCCTTTTGTGCCTTTGTGCTGCCTATATGGAGCTGCCTCGGCTGCCAGTTATGCCTTCTTTGTCCTCTCAGAATATATATTATTGTGCGGTAATATAAATAAATAAATTGATTGCCATCTTAACTGGTTTTGGATTTGGGATAATGAGGTGAAATGTTATCCCATTGTTGAGATATTTAATGACGTTATAGAACTAAAAACAAACTCTGAGGTTTATTTTGAGGTTATTTAGACATACAGTAAAACTCTTCTATAATGAAATCATGTATAGTGAATGTACAGTCCTGAGTAAAGAAGTAGCTTCTATAGTAAACACATTATCTTCAGTTTGTCATCAAATAGCAATCAGTTTTAATCACTTATAGGCATTATATGGCAGTATTAATAATATTTGTTCATTATAGAGGCTATTCTCGAACTCGGGCTCCTTTTTCACTACATGGGATTTTATTATAGAGGAGTTCTACTATATACACTAGGTACAACTGTAGAAATATATAAATGCATTGCATAATTGCTGAAATTGATAGTTACAGGATTTTTTAATACATTTATATTTTATAGTTTGCACTCTGGGAAAATGATATTCGTTGAACCTTCGATTATTTAAAATTATGAAAGTTAAAATACCATAAATTTATCAATTCCGTAATGAATCTTCAAACATTCTTATAATGACCTGAAACATGTTGTTACAATGTTCATCGTGAGTGCAAGGTGTAGGATACAGTGCAGTTATTAGGCAGCAGGCAGTAGGGCTGCAGTAACTTTTGCAGTACAACTTCTGCAGTAACTATACTGCAGAATTCACTGCAGTATAACTACTGCAGTAACTTCTGCAATAATCTCTATATCACATCTACTGCAGTAACTTCTGCAGTAGTTTATATGTCACAACTACTGCAGAATTCACTGCAGTATAACTACTACTGTAACTTCTGCAATAATCTCTATATCACATCTACTGCAGTAACTTCTGCAGTAGTTATTGACCGAGAGTTTCTTGCGTAAGTTCTTCTCGCTGACGGAAGCCAACAAAGCGCGTAATGTGCTCAAAGACGTCGCTTTCACAGTCGATTATTTTCTCTCCCTCGTTATACTTCAAAAACAAGGGAAAACATTTGGTGATTCCTAACAATCATCACAGAAAAGATAATGACAAAAGATTCATTGAGATGCTGAAACAATGGAACTATCGGGTGGAAATGGGATTGCTTCTTCGTCTCAAATCACTTTAAGGAAATAATTTCATAGATCCTATCTTGTGATTTGTATTATGCAGAATGAATAAATAGGGTAACTTACAAAATCTCCACACTCTCGATCATATGAGATACTATATATTTAAAAAAAAATATTTAATTGGTATCCATGATACCTGCAGGTATCATGGATATCAATTGAAATGACGAGTTAAATAATAATAGAATATATCTTTCCAAAATGATCGAAAATGTAGAAGCGTCCGATAATTGGTGAATTATCATCCTATAGATTTATATATCTTGATTATGGTAAAATAATATTTAGCGTCACTTAGATAGAAAATTTTTAATATTTATTTTTTTCATTCAATAATTTTACACTTTAAATAGTTATATTTCTTTGGAATAACTTTAATTCCATAGGATGTGTGTCAACTCAATCCAATCTATACTTTTTTAACCATTCAAAAAGGTTCGAGCTTCGGCCAGAGCGCCAGAAGAAACTGAAAAAACTTTTTAATGCCCCGACAAGTTCATAGAAAACGGAAGATGGATCACGCATTGAGGGGAGACCCTGATAGAATCAGGTTAAAGAAACGGCCCTTTTCTGTATTCATTTATTCAAAGGATAAACTTTAGTGAATGGAAGAAATGAATGCATTGGACATTGTTGACATTTTTTATTGATGAATGAATCACTTTATTAAATGATGATGCGAACTAATATAGTAATATGTAATGAAATAAGATTTTTCTTATGGAAAACCTTCGAACACTATACAAACTTTAAAACCTTCACTGTGCACTTTATTTACAACTATTGGTGGTTGTTTTAACTCTTCACTGTGTACTTTATTTACAACTATTGGTGGTTGTTTTAACTCTTCACTGTGCACTTTATTTACAACTATTGGTGGTTGTTTTAACTCTTCACTGTGTACTTTATTTACAACTATTGGTGGTTGTTTTAACTCTTCACTGTGCACTTTATTTACAACTATAGGTGGTTGTTTTAACTCTTCACTGTGCACTTTATTTACAACTATTGGTGGTTGTTTTAACTCTTCACTGTGCACTTTATTTACAATTATTGGTGGTTGTTTTAACCCTTCACTGTGTACTTCATTTACAACTATTGGTGGTTGTTTTAACTCTTCACTGTGCACTTTATTTACAACTATTGGTGGTTGTTTTAACTCTTCACTGTGCACTTTATTTACAACTATTGGTGGTTGTTTTAACCCTTCACTGTGCACTTTATTTACAACTATTGGTGGTTGTTTTAACTCTTCACTGTGAACTTTATTTACAACTATTGGTGGTTGTTTTAACTCTTCACTGTGAACTTTATTTACAACTATTGGTGGTTGTTTTAACTCTTCACTGTGCACTTTATTTACAACTATTGGTGGTTGTTTTAACCCTTCACTGTGCACTTTATTTACAACTATTGGTGGTTGTTTTAACCCTTCACTGTGCACTTTATTTACAACTATTGGTGGTTGTTTTAACCCTTCACTGTGCACTTTATTTACAACTATTGGTGGTTGTTTTAACTCTTCACTGTGCACTTTATTTACAACTATTGGTGGTTGTTTTAACTCTTCACTGTGCACTTTATTTACAACTATTGGTGGTTGTTTTAACCCTTCACTGTGCACTTTATTTACAACTATTGGTGGTTGTTTTAACCCTTCACTATGCACTTCATTTACAACTATTGGTGGTTGTTTTAACCCTTCACTGTGCAATTTATTAACAGAAAATTTTAATTGCTCTTTAGAAAAAATTTCCATCACAGTTGAAAAAAAAATTTAAAATATGAATTGAGTTTAAAAATTTCCATCTTCAATATTATTTCAACCTCAAAATATATTAAGGGCAAAAGTGCGGGAAAGTCTTCTCACTGTGATATTATTGGTACAATCATTATATAAAATTAGAGTTACGACATTTTAGCTAATTGGTTTGAATTCAGTATATGGTAAGAAATGTACAGCGTGGAAAACATTCGTACCATTCACTAAGTAGGCATCGAACTCAAATTTAAACTATAAGCAATGTAATTGATTAAATTTTTTATTAGGAGAGAAGCTTGGAAATATATTCATGTTTTTAACTAACTTTGAATATTGAAAATATTTATCAATAATAAGATTGAGAATAATTTTTATTAGGATATTCATAAAAGATTTTAAAGAACCTCGTATTACTTTTATGAAATTTTTATAGAAAAAACTAAATAAAATCTTTAACTTATCAACGATTTTTGTTGATAAATTGAACTGTATGTCACCTTAAAATGAATGCCATATCGCTGACGTAAAAAGTAAATTAAATACAAGGGACTTTAAGAAGCAGTCAGAAAAGAAAGTAGCACCATGAAAAAAGTCACCTACCATCAGTCAATGGTATTCACATGAATGCAGAAAAGCTACTCCGTGAATGCAGTCTCTCATCATGAATTATGACATAAAGAGACACAAGCACCAGTTACTGCACTCATGAATGAAAGAGGAAAATGAAGAGGTGATAGTAAATGAAGCCTACGAGTCTACCTAACACAAAATCCAAGAGGAAAATGAAGAGGTGATAGTAAATGAAGCTTACGAGTCTACCTAACACAAAATCTAAGAGGAAAATGAAGAGGTGATAGTGTATGAAGCCAACGAGTCTACCTAACACAAAAAGTTAAGACTTCGTAGTTGAAGAGCATAACCCTAGCGCTATCCTCTAAAGCTGCAAGTAGCGTTAAACAATAAAGATCTTTTTTAAAGGTTTTTAAATAGAGGGGGTATTGAACAACATTTTATGAATCAGTAACATTTTATTCAGCTCATTTATTACAACTTTAGATAATATGGAAGAGCCTATTTCACAGCAAAGAATGTTTGTAAGCTCAACAAGAAATATTTATATACACAACATCTTACAACTAAACTATGTACCAAGTAGTAAAGTATTTGTACAAGCATCAACCTATAAACCTAGGCAATTGGAATGTCCGTAGTATGGTTTGATTATTTAAAGGAATATCCTTTATTATATACATTTTAAGTCATTTCGTTCTTAAACTATTCACAATATGAACTGTCTTTTTCCACAATTCGAAATCAAATTATTGAAATATTAGCTGATAAAATTTAATCTATCATCATATTCAATACTATAAAGATTTTATGTATTGAACTTCATAAAAATATTATATAAACAATACTTAATATGGCAGGGTTTATAATTGACAAAAGGCAAACATGAACAATCATTTAATTTTACTAATATATTAATTAGTAAGCTAATGAAGCGTATCTAACGAGTTCATTCTTTACTCTGACATCAGCTTGTGCAGCTTCTAAAGTCAGAAGTAAGTCGGGTTGTGATAATATGCTTATAAAATCATAGATCCTGTAAATATTATAGAGAATTAAAAAGAATTGAATGCTTCTACACCAGCGGTATATAGTATTCGATACCATTTCATCTAGGATATTCTTCGGATCTATGATTTTAAAGGCATAGTGTCACAACCCAAGTTATAAGATGTACAGTTTAACTGGAAAGCGGCATAAACACTACATGCTGAAAATTTAAAAAGTTTTTTTCAAGATTTTCAAATATGCAGTGGCAGTGGTCTTCTAGCATCAGTTACACCCTGGGAATATTGGGCTGCAGACCCATAGGTAGGTACTTGAGAGGGGAGGAGGGATGAAACTTGGGATAGACCAGAAGAGGGCTGGAATGCTGATCCGGAGAATCCGTTTTGGTGGTAGTAGTTCTGGAGTGAATTATAAGCTGAAGAGGACACTTGAGGAGCTGGACTATCACTCTTCATCTCTATTTCCTTAGATTCCAATAACTTTTCATAGGAAGTGTTAGGTGGTAATTGGCTCAGTCCTGAGGTTTTATCTAAAATACCATATTTGCTGTCGATGTTTGAATGATCATTTGTTGGTTGTTCGTTACTAATTGGTTCATAAGGCATGTGTGATTTACTAGAATCTGCAATGGCGACACCAGTGGCTTGTCCGTACAGACTATTGATGGCTGAGGGATTATTGTAGATTTGAGAAAGGTAGCCACTGTACTTGGGATCGGCGTATGGATATCCAGCTGCCGAAGCGGGATTTTGAACGGCTGCCGCATACGGACTGTAATATTGAGAGAATTGATTTCCAAAATCTGAAAGGAGAAGAAATGAGCCCATTAGTATTTGCTAGAGTTGTCTCATCGAGTTTCTAAGAAAAGGGAAGACCTATAAATAGAAAATCTGCTGAAAGAAGATAATAGCCTGGAGTTCTTTAGGAACGAACCCCATCAACGCTGTTGTACTCCAGAGAGCCAAATCTCTGTTTGACAATGGCCCTGATAAGTAGCGTTTAATCCTGTAATAGCTTACGTAATTGCTTTATGCTCTAAACAATGGCCAGGGGAAATTCGGCAGCAGAATATTATACTGAACAAACAAAGACACTTCAATACACTCAAATTATGAACAGATTGAAAGCTAAAACTCCCTACTGAATTAATCACACTCTAAATAAACATTTAGTCTGCAGTTAATTATAAATAAAGAATAACTATCAGTAACACTATAATTGAACGGTTGAACATAATTTAGACACTAGGTCTATAATGATTCTATCATTTTCAATCAAAACTTCCCATTTATGTAAGTAAAATTTCATGATTTCTTCGGTCGAACCTACTAGGAATAAGAGCGTGTTTCTAATAATCTATGGGTGTAGGATAGAGTGAATAAAGATAGGAATAGAGGCAGTGACAGAGAGGTGGCAGTGTGATCAATACCACCTATTGTGATAGGTGTGAAAAGGTGCCGTGTGGGGTGAGCCACAAAGGACATCTGGAGAGAAGCAGGGGGGGTGCAATGGGGGGCTGTCTGTGGTTTGATACCTGAATCGCTACTCGCTGTTCTCTTTTTTTGGGGAAAAAAATTTTATCTACTTTTTATTTTGAAAAGGAGAGTGTTTGGAAATTTGGACGAGAATTTTATTTACGTTTGATCGATCAAAATATTCAAAAAAAGGATAAAAGTTTAGGGGATCAATTAATGAACTGTTTTTTTTTAATATTCCGGAAAAAATTATTTTAAAATAATGGATGTTCTTCAATTATCATTTAATATCAATTAAATTCTAACAGCGCATATTTAATAAATAAATATCTAAAAAATTACTATCATTCAATTTTATTTTATTGGGCAGTCTTTCTGTCGCTACAGAACAACCTATCATTAAATCCCAGCAAGAAATCACATCAGCTTATTTCCTGTCTATCAGATGAATAACTTCAATGTGAGATTTTGGAAAAGGTTCCATGACGTATCCGACAGGAAACAACATCCACCCTATTGAAGTCCACAAAAGATTGTCCCTGACTAACCGTTAGAGCGTTCCCGCCAAATTTATCATACCTACTGGAAAACTCATTTCCAGATTTCCTTTATAAACAAAACTGTACAAAAGACCGGAGGAAGTGGGTGGAAGAGCGACAACAAAAAGAATCTGAAATTTACCTAAATTGTGAAAGTAGGACGTTGGTTTGGTGAGAAATGTTGTGATGATCCACTGAGAATCACACAATACGGTTTGGACTTAAGAACAGCTGCCGTTTCTATGGAATGGTTTATTAGGAAATCTTAAGCCATCCTTGATCGAATACTTTAAGAAGTAGAAGATAGATAGATAGGAAGCAAGGATGTTATTGAAACTGAAAGTAACAACTTCAAACTTTCAGTATTTTAAATATTTAATTAGCCATTAGATTAATTATTCGAAATCAATTCGTTCATTCATAATCTATTTATTTATCAGTAATAATTTTTAATCATTGAATGACCATATATTTCATTAAAGCGCCATAGCAATTAGCTTTCCACATCAGTCAAATGTAGGACATGAATGAGTGTGAAAATCAGAGAGCCAAAAGTCGGTCGATTTGATGGAGTAGGACTGACTGTCAATCACGTTAGTTTGAGTGACACTCAATACCCACCCTATACTAGTGTCCCTCAAACTAAATTCTAAAACTGCAGTCGTATATTGATTACGTTTAACCATACCATGAACATTTACTATGCGAGTTATTTACAGTTGTAATAATTTAACGGTAACCTATCCTAATTACAGATTATCAACATAGATACCGCACCCAATCATTCCGCTACACTAAGAATTTAAGAACTCCCCACTCCGTGGTCTGTAGTATGAATAGCCAATCCCTCCAATTATCTTCCAGATTCTAATCTAACACATTCTGCACAGCTTTTTTACGTCACTACCCTGTGACAGAACCCTCCCCTCCTCTATTGAATGTAAGTACACACCATCAGCGACTGGTAAACTATTTAGCGGGAATAACTTTAGCTGAATTGACGTCCCTTAGATACAGAACTTAACCCTTAGGAACACAATGAAAATTGTTTTGCGTAGCAACATGATTTATAAAATTTGAAAAGAAGGAATTATTCCTAATTATCTGAAGAAAAATTTACATAGAACTCTTCCTAGTTGCATAAATTATAATATACCAAGACATAGACCTCATTGAGCCTAGTTTCTTAAAATATAATACACCAAAATATAGAACTGTGCCTAGTTACCTAAAATATAAAATACTAAAACATTAAACAGTACCTAGTTACTGAAAATAAAATATACCAATGAATAAAACTGTGCCTAGTTACCAAAGATATAAAATACTAAAACAATAAACAGTACCTAGTTACTTTAAATATAATATACCAAACTATAGAACTGTACCTAAATACCAAAACATAGAACTGTATCTAGTTGCCTAAAATAGAATCCCCCAAAAATCTATAATGTAAATAAAGTCATTGTGATGCTATATTAGATAATATAAGTTCGGAAAAGCCATTATTAGGTCAATGGAAAAGAAGAGGGAGAGTCTTATCTCTGCAAACCACCTATTTTCATCTGTTCGAAATCAATTAAACTCCCGAGTGGAAGTTTTGAATCCCATCTCGCACATTTTGCTCCCTCAGATTTATTTGGATTGGCACCCTCTTTTCGTCTCTTTCATTATGCTGAGCAAACCGCGCGTACTTGATCTGTCTAAGACTCCTATTCGGATTTCATGACTAAACAGGGGGTGGATAATACTGATATCAGAGTGAATATAGTCGCAACCTATTCATATTTAGGATATTGTCTCTATTGCTTTCATTTGAGGAACAGAGAGGCAAGAGAGAAAGGTTGATAAGTCTAAATTGAAGATCTAATCGCGGTGCAAACCAACCATGGAAATTAGAGCGACGGCAAACGTTTCGTTGTTTGCAGACGACACTTCGTAGGGGAATTGACAAGAGTTTGTTGAAAAGTCCCTAGATTGGGGGTACACAATGACTGTACAGAGTGTGTGGACGTGCAACTGGTAAGAATAGCATGGCATATGATAAATACCATCGTCTCTGTTTATTGTAATAGCGATTTGATAATGTAGATTCAATCAAGATGCCATTGAATACAACGTTAGAGGAGGAAGGAAGTGTGTTCAAGATTGTTCAAGAGATTTAGGGAGGGTTGCCAGATTTACCAGCAATCATATCGATTTTAATCAATAGAGAAGTTAATTGAAATCAATAGGGTAAGGACTAAATGTTAATAAAGCTTACTTGTTCTTAAAGGATCCATTCCTCCGTAGGGTAGGGCGTAAGGAGAAGATTCCTTCTTCTTGGGCTTGCGTCTTGGACGGTACTTATAATCAGGATGGTCCTTCATATGTTGTGCACGAATACGTTTGGCTTCATCGATGAAAGGAGTTTTGTCTTCTTCTGTTAAAGTTTTCCACTGTGAACCTGTAGATGAAGGAAGATATATTTTAGAAAAAAGCTTGGACAAAATGAAATTCAAAAACTGATTGGCTTTATGTGCTTCAACTTGATCTATGTCACGAATTTATTTGAGATGAAGCAGTTTTTACTCACCAAGTCTTTTGCTTATCTCAGAGTTGTGCATTTTAGGGTTTTCTTGAGCAATTTTGCGTCTCTGTGCTCTTGACCAGACCATGAAGGCATTCATAGGCCTCTTGATATGGTCATCCTTCCCCCCATTGATGATGTTCTCTTTCTTTTGAGAGGCGGCTTCTGAAGCGATTGATTCAGAGGGAGATGGTGTGGACATTGGAGTGACCAAAGATTGGTTCTGGAAGAGAAGAGAGTCATGTTATTGAGCAAATTGGAGGAAAAGACGTGAGACAAGTAGATAGATAAGATTACCTCTCTGATATCTGTGTATTGTCTCCAATATTTCAGATTGCACACTACTAACTTGGGTTGTGACAATATGCTTTTAAAATCATATATTACAAAATTAGTATAGACTGAGGGAAATAAAGAGTATTGAATGGTTTTACACCAGCGGTATATAGTATTCGATACCATTTGATTTTATGATTTTACAAGCATATCGTCACAACCCTACTAATAAACCTATAATTACTCACCTCGTGTGATGACTGGACTAAGTG
Source organism: Caprella mutica (assembly GCA_947561585.1). Taxonomy (NCBI): domain Eukaryota; kingdom Metazoa; phylum Arthropoda; class Malacostraca; order Amphipoda; family Caprellidae; genus Caprella; species Caprella mutica. The sequence continues at coordinate 90,768 of CANNZV010001399.1, read as the reverse complement.
ATGAACAGAATGTGATGTCATATTGTTCTGAGGCTGGCTGCTGGGTACGTGGTGATGCCCAGGTACCAGCTGCTCAGTGATGGTACCGGGAGCACCACTCTCTTCCCCAGGGGAAGGACCGGGTGTGATGGTCTCTGAGTGGTGAGGATGGTGGGCATAAGGGTGATGAACTGACGAAGAGGAAGATGTTGCTACATTGTGGTGCACAGTGTGGTGAGTGAGGTGACTGTTATGGGGCTGATGTTGGTCGGGAGGAGAGACTCGGCCCACGGCCTCGGCACTGTGAGCAAACTGGTGGTGGTGTTGTGCGGATTGGTGGAGGGGGTGCTGCATGTGAATGTTATTCAGATCCCCCATACTTCCACCACTCAGACTGTAATACGGTGCATAGGCTCCTAGTGAATCCATCATGTTGCTGAAATGGAATAATCAACAGTTAATATATACCAGTAAATGGAGTATCGTGAATACTGAAGAGCAAATCACGTAGACTTTATTACTTGCGCCTTTAATATCGATATAGTAATATATACTTTGAACGTACAATATGCTATAGGTATATAATGTATATAGTCATATGCACTACAATTAATAATATATCCCTCAGGTATAGTTAATTTTTCAATAAATAAATATATATTAATTGAATATGCAATGAAATCGTTTATTAGTTCTCGATATGGATATAAATAATTGATAAAATTGAATATAAATATCACTGAAATATTGTAGAAACTTATATAATTTATAACAATCGTTATGTTTTTCACTTCACTGTCGTATTATTTAAATAATAGAAGTTAGTAACACCTACCTTGTTTCTTTAGTCACTTGTAAAACAATAGTAATTAGTTAATCCACAATATTAATTGTCTTTCTCCAAGGGACACTTCCACATTCACTGGCAAGACTCCACTGTTCGAATGACCAAAGCTACTAAAGATCCTAAGCTTAACCTTGCTCTTGTATGACCCATACAACCAATAACAATGGTGCTTTTCAGTAGCCAAGATGACGTCACACAGAGGACTCCACCCATTGGCTATTAGGCCACCCAAGCCCCGCCCCTTCATGGATTTCAAAAGATTTGGGTGACGTCACAATGGAGGCTATTGTGGCGCCATTGTTTGTGCGCCAATGGAGGAAGAGGAGGGGAGAGGAGGGCTGGGAACCGTTGATCCGCCTATGGTTTTTTCCTCAACAAAACTTATCCCGAAGTCTGTAGGATTAAACAATGGTTTGGATGCTGAGGAATTCTCTTGGATTATTGGTCCATTCTAGCCTGGTTTATTTTTTAGACCACGTACATACCTACAAACTCTTTCTCCCAAGTTAGTAGTTATAAACAAAAATGGGGTGAAGAAGTTTGCCAAAGTATTTGTAGGATCTCTATAGCAATCCCCCCGTTGAAAGGACACCCCCCCCCTGCAGAACATCGGGGGGTGGGGGATAATAGGCGAAATAATGAATCGTTCTTGAGCAAAAAGAACCTCAATATCTAATTCACTGCTTTTATATCATTTCAACAATGAGTGATTCTGTAGGTACAATAGTCTCTGTGCAAGGTGCTACTATAGTTACAATTATTGTTATATGGAGCCTACCACGTGCTTACCATGTACAATAGACTTACTACTTTTTAACACTAATAATGGAAATGATGTAATGGAAATGAGTACAATAATGTTTATCAATAATCGAAATTTAGGCTAATTTGACTTTTTATTGTGTTTTGGGGGGAAAACATTGAAAAATGAGGAGATGGACTCGTTAAAAAAGATTTTTTATGACCAAACAATTTTCATACTTTTGCTGATTAATTATGGTCATACTTTAATTAATTAAGAATATTTAAAGGAAAATAGTTTAAATTATATATTTATGCATGAAAAACTAGTTTCCTATTGAATTTAAGGTAAGTTCCGAATTATCGGTCAGTACTACATCTTCGGTCATATAAGAAAAAACAATATAAAAATTATTTTTAGATAGCAGCGTGTAATAATAACAATTTTTATATTGATTTTTCTTATATGACAGAAGATGTAGTACTGACCGATAATTCGTAAATTACCCTAGAAAGAACATTTAAAAAAAAAAATTACCAGAACTTATGAAATTTGAAGTTATATGTAAAATTCAAATAATCAATACAAATGAAAACATCTTTCTATAAGCATTTAGATTTCAAATGTATATTATTTTCTCTTACCTGTGATGGTTTCATTTTCGCGCTAAAAACGTGATAGATAATTCACTATAACAGCTCTATTACTGCCAATATACTTTATAGCCTTTTATTTATACAGGGTGACCCACAAAAAGGTGTACCCAAGTATGAATTAATATAAATATCGTACAGGTACAATCTTAAGCAATGACTGTGGTAAATGGATACATGAAAAAAAAAATTTAAATTTAAATTCACTTCAACTCATTTTTTAACTAATTATATATACGATATCTATATTATTTCTAAATTGTATATACTTTTTTGTGGCTTGTGGGTTAACATGTACAAATCTACTCAATATAAATGTATAGTAAATTATATATTGTGTCTTAGTTTACCTTAACCAAAGGTGAAATTTACGGTGAAACTAATCGACTTTTGTCGACAGTTTCTTATACGGTTTGAAAGTTTGCGACGACAAGATTGCGTTAGGGTAAGATACGAGTTATCGAACCATTCCACATTTTCGGTCACGTGAGAAAAAGGAAGATGATCATTTAACTTTATAATAATTGGTATCCACGATACATGCCATGTATCATGGATACCAATTAAATAAAACACTTCAAGAATAGTTAGCATACACTGTTATGGTTTATGATCGCAAATAGGAAACAGTCCAATAACTCGGAACTTTCCCTATCTCTATAAGAAATTAGAAATTTTATAAATATATTTTGGTGGGAAATTTACAAAACAATTTTTAAGGATTTACTCCATATTGATATTTTCGATGAATTATTTTAATAATTGAGATATTTTAAAATAGTCTGAAAATTACAGGTTCGAACATAAGAAAAAAATTATTTGAAATTTTGAAACAAATAATGATTTTAAAGGTAGTTTCAACCATTAAAGTGAGATTACCGAGCATTATAGAGAATTACTAGTGCTTTAAATTTAGTATTATCCGATAAAAAACGAAGACTCAAATTTATAGATGGTGGAAAAATTCAAAGAAATAAGCATATATGATGATTACCTTTGTCAAAATTTTCCGAAAACTCAAAATTTTCCGGAAACTAAAATTGTTCCAGAAACTCTTATTAAAAATTTGACATTTTTCATAAATTCAAAATTTGGGAGCAACCCAGTCAAAGGTCATGGTCATTTATAACTCAAAAAGTATTGTACCATATTGCATGAAACTTGGTGGGACGATTGCTTATTATCCAGTTAGCAGTTTATTAGATTTTGGGAGAGAACGGGTCAAAGCTGCGGCGAAGGTATGCGCTCTACCGAGTGCACGTAATCTAGTTTCTTTATGTTTTAACAATTTCCAAAGAGAAACTGTACTAATGGTATTGTTAGTAGATATTTTGAAATTGGTCTGAGTACACGATGACAAATTTGTAAGATTTGTAAATAGTAGAAGATAAGGAAACTGTGATTTGAGAAATTAATATAATGCAGTGACTTTTTTCTCTGATTGTACATCATCACAGTGACTTTTTTCTCTGATTGTACATCATCACAGTGACTTTTTTATCTGATAGTACATCATCACAGTGACTTTTTTCTCTGATAGTACATCATCACAGTGACTCTTTTCTCTGATAGTACATCATCACAGTGACTCTTTTCTCTGATAGTACATCATCACAGTGACTCTTTTCTCTGATAGTCCCTAATTATATATTAATAATATCAGTAGTGTATACACCAACAAGAAGTATGAAGCAGGATGTAAAGTAGTTTCAAATTATTTAATAGTAAACTGAGTAATTGTAAATCCATTATCAATTTAACAAAAAGATAATAAAATGTTATAAATAATCATTTATGACTTAATAGTTATTTGAAATTGAAAAGAAAGTTAATTTCTCCTTTTATAAGAATTTGTGGCAAGAGACAATACCGAAAAAGTAAAACCTTTATGTTTTTCATCTATTTGAATTTTTATTGTTAAAGGTTGTAAATCTTTGAATATGTAATATATTGATTATTTGAGTACTAGATCAAGATCAATGTAACAACTTATATTTAATAGGTCAGGTTACACTAATATTAATAATTTAAAAAAAATTGTTTTGACATTTTAGTCTGTATGCATGCATTTGATAATATGAATTTTCTTTTAAATATGAACGCAATATATTATTTTAGTGGAGGCAGAACAGGTACTGTATACTAGTATTGTATCCCATAACGTATCTATTGCCCAGGCAAGAAGGATTTATTCCTGAGATATCCTTTCAATGTTCCTGGTATAAATCCTTCTTGCCTAGATAATAGATGTGTTATTTTATAGTAGTACCTATTGTTCATCCATTATTAATTCAAGTAATATAATTGATATTTATTACCTGGGTACAGCATACAACATATCACACCTTAATTGATATCTGAACTTATGGGCTTGAAATTTTAAATTTTATATTGATAATTATGCTTTTCGGCTTTTTCTGTATTTCCATTTATTAACATTATCCTCTTTTAATGAAGAATTTAATTCACACGGTGTATAATACAGTGTTCATCAGCAATGCATTCTTTCCCAACATATAAGTTTAAGCCGCTATAGGCCTATGTTCACCTGTGTTTGTTTATTCAACAGGTAATACGGCAGGTAAGTTAATTAACTTATGAAGGTGTAATTTAACGCTCATCTCACCGGTAAATTAATCTACTGAAGAAGGTACCAAGACAACTCTATTGGCAGTTAGACACATGTGGATAAGATAGACTGTTTTAGAGGTTAGTTAGTACGATTTGCTAGTTTATTTGATTTGTTTTATTTGTTCATTAATGATAAACAAATGATAAATGTTTATTGAAGCAAATATAAAGATTAAAAAAAAAAGTACAATAAATAAAGTTATCGATCAGGTCCACATTTTGGATCATGTAACAAATAAATATATAGTTCGGTATTATTTATCATTTATTTTAATTGGTATCCATGATACCTCCCGGTATAATCATTTATTTTTACAGTTCAAAAAATTTGTTCAAATTTTTGATTGGTAAAATATTATCCTCAAAAATTCAATGTATCCATGATACCTCCAGGTATCATGGATACCAATCAAAATATTGTTTTTTTTAAATTAAATATTATTTTCCAAATATTCACTTTTTCAATTATTGAAATAGAAAGAACTTTCCCTCGCGTTTGCACAAATTATATTTGAGTGTATAATAATAATTAAAAAAAATTGTTTATTATTTTTTATGAATATCAATGCTGTTTCTTTTCAGTATATGGTTAATCATAAATTCATATCCTCTATCCTAATAATATCCGTCGGTTTTTTTATTTATTTGGCGCCCACCTCTTTATTTATATATGCTTATGGCAAAACAAGAAACTGCATTTTTAACGGGTTAAGTTACACCAATATTAATACCATTGAAACCCGTTATTTTTAAAGGGAAAGTACACTAGTATGTATATAATATTTGATTATATACTACCACATATACCACAGAATGTTATTTACAACATACCTATCAAATTATAGGTTTAACTTTCCCACCATATATACGTATACCTATATGTGGTTTATTAATTCCTATCAAACAATTAGTAATACATATATATATTCCTTTTATTTTTCCCACCATATATACACATACTAATGTAGTTTTTACTTCCGGTGCTTATTTTATTGTGTTGTCATTTGTTAGTCAGATTTTAGGCAAAAACTGACGAATGTGACAGGAAGGAGAGGAATTATACGCTCTGTGCTTTTCGTTTGTTGTTCCTGACGATGCTACGATCTATTTTGAGATATTTGATGGGTTAAGAAGTAAATACTAATGTAAAAACTATATCAAATGATGTAAAGGCTATTATGTTAATAAATTGAATGGAAATTCAACCTTATGAATTCAACCTAACTTCTATAAAATAAAAACAAATATTTCATTACGAAATATTTATAAACATATACTTCGGAATAACTACAACATGAATTTACTAACTAATTAATCCAAATCATTTTATAATAACTAGTGACTCTTTTTAGTTAAAACTTTTAGTTCTATTTATAATAATAGTTAATACTAACTACATTCCACATCACAACTGCCCAATATATTAATATGCACATCTACCCACCTGATATCGATACTCCTAACGGACAATCCTATTTTTTACACCGGGAATAAAGCTGGAATGGTAATACAAGCATTCCAAGACGCAAACACAAAGAGCACTAATATGGGAACAGACCAGACCATTGCCATTCAGAGGGAAAAAACAAACGATCGAATTTCTGGTGCAGGAAGAAGGAAGTTTTTTTTTGTGTATTGTGAAGTCGATAAAAAACCTAATGGAAAGATCAACTGATATTAGAAAATGGATTAGGGTATAGCTTGTCTGTAGAGCTGTTTGGATTGCAAGTAAGAACTTGCAGGAACGAGGAAGCTCTAAGCTGGTAGAAAGTTCCTGGAAGCTGGTAGAATGGCATGAAAGCTGGTAGAATGGCATGAAAGCTGATAGAATGGCATGAAAGCTGGTAGAACGACATAAATGTCCTGAAAGCTGGAAAAAAGGTCCTGGAAGCTGGTAGAACGGCATAAGAGCTAGTAGAATGGTATGAAAGTTGGTAGAACGACATAAAACCTGACAGAAAGGTCCTGAAAGCTGGCAGAAAAGTCCTGGAAGCTGGTAGAACGGCATAAGAGCTGGTAGAAAGGTCCTGGAAGCTGGTAGAAGGGTCATGAAAACTGATAGGAGGGTCCTAGAAGGCAAAGGGCCAGTCTATCAAATTACCACCGGATAAGGAAGTATTGTGTTTCTTTTATCACCTCAATCTTATTGTGCCTCTCAATTAAAGACACCAGTGAACTGAGCGAATTATAGTTTGGAAAGCTATGGAGATTTGTATTGCAAAGATTACTTTAAATAGTGTAAATTATTATGTAAAATTGTCAAAAATATTAGGAGAATACTATTTTTTAATTTATTTTACAGTTTTTATTTTATTTTACAGTTTTTATTTTATTTTACAGTTTTTATTTTATTTTACAGTTTTTATTTTATTTTACAGTTTTTATTTTATTTTACAGTTTTTATTTTATTTTACAGTTTTTATTTTATGTTGGACGTGCATGCTGACTATAATTTAGAGGTTTGATTATTGATTTCCTTCACTTAGCTAATTCACTTTGATCTAATAAAGTTAGGTAGTAGTTAATAGTTAAAAGTTGTTAAGATTTGATGCACTTAAGTTAGTTATTTTTGAAGTTGTTAGGATTTAAGTTAGTTAAGATTTAAGTTAGTTAAGATTTAAGTTAGTTAAGATTTAAGTTAGTTAAGATTTAAGTTAGTTAAGATTTAAGTTAGTTTTAAAGTTAGTTAAGATTTAAGTTAGTTAAGACTTAAGTTAGTTAAGACTTAAGTTAGTTAAGATTTAAGTTAGTTAAGACTTAAGTTAGTTAAGACTTAAGTTAGTTAAGACTTAAGTTAGTTAAGACTTAAGTTAGTTAAGACTTAAGTTAGTTAAGAAGTAGTTGAGACTTAAGTTAGTTAAGATTTAAGTTAGTTAAGACTTAAGTTAGTTAAGATTTAAGTTAGTTAAGACTTAAGTTAGTTAAGAATTACTTAAGATTACGTCGTAGAATATTCCCCGTCGCATTTGAGGTACCGCATTTTAATTCATTCCATTGTAACACCATTGTACTGTATTCGCATTCCACCCATTGTACCTCATTGTACACACACACAATGGCCTTAAATCACTTTCCCCCCCCCCCCCCCCCCCCCGACCCACCACCCTATCCCTCGGATTGAATCTCATGTTCGAATACATTGCATGTGTTTGTGTGTGTGTGTGTGTGTGTGTGTCTTTCACCTGCTCGAATGTTGCAAGAATTCGCTGTGTGAATTGCAACGGAATGCTCGGTTCTGACTGTCTGTTCGGTAATGCAGATTTAACCTTGTCTGATCGGTAATGCAGATTTAACCTTGTCTGATCGGTAATGCAGAATATAGTCTGTCTGTTCGGTAATGCAGATTTAACCTTGTCTGATCGGTAATGCAGATTTAACCTTGTCTGATCGGTAATGCAGATTTAACCTTGTCTGATCGGTAATGCAGATTTAACCTTGTCTGATCGGTAATGCAGATTTAACCTTGTCTGATCGGTAATGCAGATTTAACCTTGTCTGATCGGTAATGCAGATTTAACCTTGTCTGATCGGTAATGCAGAATATAGTCTGTCTGTTCGGTAATGCAGATTTAACTTTGTCTGATCGGTAATGCAGATTTAACCTTGTCTGATCGGTAATGCAGATTTAACCTTGTCTGATCGGTAATGCAGATTTAACCTTGTCTGATCGGTAATGCAGATTTAACCTTGTCTGATCGGTAATGCAGATTTAACCTTGTCTGATCGGTAATGCAGATTTAACCTTGTCTGATCGGTAATGCAGATTTAACCTTGTCTGATCGGTAATGCAGAATATAGTCTGTCTGTTCGGTAATGCAGATTTAACTTTGTCTGATCGGTAATGCAGAATATAGTCTGTCTGATCGGTAATGTAGATTATAGTTTGTCTGTTCGGCAATGCAGCATTTACCTCACAAATTAAAGTATTGTGAAATAAGATTATAAACATTTTCATCTACAGTGATTTTTTTCTCATAGTTTACTAATTTAAAAAACTTTACTAATTATAATGTTTGTAGATTTTCTAAAATTGGTCACCGACGACAAATTTGTAAGATTTGAAGGAAAAAAAACTGTGATTTGTGAAATTATCCTAATACAGTGACTCTTTTAACTGATAGTACATATACAAAAGCTATGTACTATCAAAGAAAAGAGTCACATAATACAGTGACTCTTTTAACTGATAGTACATATACAAAAGCTATGTACTATCAAAGAAAAGAGTCACATAATACAGTGACTCTTTTAACTGATAGTACATATACAAAAGCTATGTACTATCAAAGAAAAGAGTCACTGTATTAGGATAATTTCACAAATCACAGTTTTCTAGTTAACTGTTATTTTCAAATTTACGGTAGTTACGTACATATATACGGTAGCTACGTACGTTAATCTTACGGACATACTTACCCTCCGTTGGCTGTTTTTAAAAAGTACCCCAAATAGTTATGCTCCAAACACAGCTGCATGGTACGTAAAAATAGTAACTTTTACCTCACTATTCAATAGCAAATAGTTAACTATTTACTATTTAGGGGCAACATGAGAACTCTGTACTGGAAATAGTTAATTGAAATATAATATATTTATTGTGTGTTGCTGGTATAGGAGGTTGAACTTTTAATTAATGTCATTAAATTATTCTATAATAAACTATTCTAGTTTACTATTAAAGTGCTTTATTGATATTTTGTAATAGAAAATAATTCAGAAAAATTCTATTGAAACCGAAGAATTTACACACCGTCAATTTTTATAATGAATAAAAAACTTTTTTTAAATTAATAAATTTTAATAAAATGCAAAGTCAAATTTATTTATTAATATAAATTTTATAAATTTGTTTTAATGTTCCATACTAAATCTTTGTTTATATACTGTTAATTTATGTTCAATTTAAATTCTAATGAATAGATTAAATTTTAAATATTTGTATTCGTCTATTCAAGTTTAAATTTAGTTTGAATGGGGTAGGGTAAGTTCCGAGTTATTGGACAGTACCTCATGTCGATCACACAGAAGAAAAATTAATTAGTTATTTAATTATATATATATATATATTTTAGATGATCGATTTTTGTTTCATTTTTCCTTTATACGATCGAAAATTATAGCTGTCCGATAACTTGGCATACTCACCCTAGGGTAAATTTCGAATTATCGGTCAGTACTACATCTTCGGTCATATAAGAAAAAACAATATAAAAATTGTTATTATTACACAGTGATATACTAATACTTTCGCAAACCCGGGTTTGCAGAAGTATTAGATAGCACTGTGTAATAATAACAATTTTTATATTATTTTTAATTATGTCCGAAGATGTAGTACTGACCGATAATTCGGTCTTCCCCTTAATATACTAAGTTTTATTTGTCAATTCATGTTTTAAAATTAAGAAGTCAACGGAGCGTGAAAATCGATTGGGTGCCATGTGACCATCTTCGTGAACCTCTTGCGACTAAAAGAAGGTAAAAAGAAGATAGAAAGAAGACGTAAAGAAGATAGAAAGAAGATAGAAAGAAGATGTAAAGAAGATTTAAAGAAGATAGAAAGAAGATGTAAAGAAGATGTAAAAAGATGTAAAGAAGATGTGAAGAAGATGTAAAGAAGGTAAAAAAAGATGTAAAGAAGGTAAACAAAGATGTAAAGAAGATGTAAAGAAGATGTAAAGAAGATGTAAAGAAGATATAGAGAGGATGTAAAGAAGATGTAAAGAATATGTAAAGAAGATATAGAGAGGATGTTAAGAAGATGTAAAGAAGATGTAAAGAAGATGTAAAGAAGATGTAAAGATGATGTAAAGAAGATGTAAAGAAGATGTAGAGAAGATGTAAAGAAGATGAAAAGAAGATGTAAAGAAGATGTATAGAATATATTAGGCAAAACAAACTCGGAAGTGACAATATAAAAAGTTAGAAGTGTTGAATGCATCACCTAATGACTCTAGCATGAGTCAGCAAAAAATGTATCGGACCTACAGCAGTGCATGGCTCTGAAATCCAAACGCTTATTACAACAAAAATTTAAAGCCTTCCAAAATCTAAAGAATTATATTTAAATTATTATACATAGTTCTAAATGTAACAGATCGTCTGTTATTGTCCATTACGGTAAATATTGATGGTATTTTATCGTAAAATATCATAATAAAGACGTCATTAGGATTTTTCATCGGGAATGTCCGACGAAAAACTGAAAGTGTTTTAAATTTATTATAATTACTATCGTATTGTCTAATCATTTATTGTCGTAGATAGATGATCTTTTTATCATCGATTATAATCACCGATAGAAACAAATAGTCTATTATTAAAAAAATTCCCTGGGAAATTATATTATTTACCTATACTCTATTTGTTACCGATTGAAATGATTTGTATTTAATAGAATTTCCATAATAATAAAAAAGGGTTTTCGCCTCCTTTTCCTGATGATGAATAGAGTAAGTTATAAATTAGCGATCAGTTTCACATCTTCGATCATGCAAGAAAAAACTTTATTAATACTAATTATATTTTAAAGTTAATTGTTATCCATGATACCTGTATGTATCATGGATACCAGTTACAATTAAATAATAATTTTCATATCGTATTTTCTTATATGATCGAAGAAGTGGAACTGACCGATAATTCATAACTTACTCTAAACATCTTGAAACCTCAACTAAAGAAAGTTTAAACCGAAAATAATCTTTAACATTTATATACTAATAATCCTATCGTAATATCTATTACGTTTAATAGCCATATAATACATATTATAAATCAATAAAAGCTTATCAACGCTTTTAGTCATTTTTCTGTGGACTACGGTAGGTGTCTCCGGTTTCTAGTAAATTGGCTACACAACACTATGGTTAAAACCACAATAACAGCGTGTGGTGCGTACCACGGTTGGTGGTTTAATATCACGTCTTGTGGTTCGAAATGTGACATGGTAATGATTAACTTTTCTATTTTTATGTGATGGTGTTTGGAAGTATTTATTAGGTACTCTATTTTGTTTTTGTTTTCGTGATACTTTTACATTCGGAATTCATCTTACAATGAAATATGATAATGGATATGATTATATAATCTTAATGTATAATAATACATATAATTGTATTATACAATAATATATATAATTGTATTATATATATAATACATATAATTGTATTATACTGTAATACATATAATTGTATTATACAATAATACATATAATTGTATTATATATATAATACATATAATTGTATTATACAGTAATACATATAATTGTATTATACAATAATACATATAATTGTATTATATATATAATACATATAATTGTATTATACTGTAATACATATAATTGTATTATATATATAATACATATAATTGTATTATACAGTAATACATATAATTGTATTATACAATAATACATATAATTATAAAATTATTGTGTAAAAAATAATGTAAGGTCGATTAAATTAATAGAAATAAAAAAAAAAAATCGATTTTTATTCAAGAATTTCAATTTGTGAAATAATTATCTCTTTTATGATGATTAAAGGAAATTAAAACATTATGGATAATTTTTATTAATATTTGAAATTCAATAATTGAATTATTAGCATTAGATACTTCTTTGCCAAAATTAAATAATATAATAAATTAAATAATATAACAATGAAATTATGTCCCCACTCAGTTCTTTTGGTAATTAGTTTTTTTACCTTCAAATTCACCTGTTTTAGTCATTTTACTCGCTATTGTAATCCAAATTTCCACAATAATACCAAATCAAGTGTATCTCAATTACAATCAAATTCAACAAAAACGCCTTAGATGACATTGTCGTGCAGCTTTTAAATGATGGAATTACACCATTGTTGAAGTCCATGCATGGCTTTTTGACTAAAACTTATATACAATATGGCAGCAGCAAGTGTTCACTTTTTCAGTAGATTTCAATTGTCTGAAGCCTGCTGGAGTCGAAACGAGCGAAAATGCAGAATAAACGAGGAAGAGAGAGAATGCCGCTTATTGGAATCCGAACCAAAGGATTCGAACTGAAAAAAATGTGAGGTAGGGAGGGTTCGAAGGTTCCCAGTGGCACCTTTTGTCCTCTCGAAAAAGGGACATTGTGATATCATAAAGGGACACCGATGGCTGTATTATATCAGGTAGAAGAGCTTATATGTTATAAAGGATATAAAGGAATCTAATGTAAATGCACGCTATTGAAATTCTCATACACTCTCAACCACTGATTCGACACCAATCAGGTACGAATAGCACTGAGTGGCTAGGATTCGAACATGGCAATCCAAAATGCAATTGGATAGGAGGGTATGAGCTCAATGGAAATTCCCATGGACGAAACTGTTCGAATTTGGTGGTAGGAATAGCGTTGGCAGTGGTCGGAACGCATCGCTTTTTGTTGTTCGAAAAGTAAAGTGCCCTAGAAAGGGGCATAGAGAATGGTACAAAAGCCCGGGCTTCAGATAGGTATTGTGAAGTTGAAAAAAGATTTCTGGAGTGCTTGGCGACGGTTTGGATAATTCCTTCACTGGTTGATATCATGAGAATATAGATAGCTGATTCATATCATGAGAATATAGATAGCTGATTCATATCATGAGAATATAGATAGCTGATTCATATCATGAGAACATAGATAGCTGATTCATATCATGAGAATATAGATAGCTGATTCATATCATGAGAATATAGATAGCTGATTCATATCATGAGAATATAGATAGCTGATTCATATCATGAGAATATAGATAGCTGATTCATATCATGAGAATATAGATAGCTGATTCATATCATGAGAATATAGACATAGATAGCTAATTAATGAACTGATATCGAAGAATATACTTTGAGTTCCTACATATCCCAGGCAAGAAGTATTAATTCCTGGGATATTCCTTTAATATCCCAGGATTAAATCCTTCTTGCCTGGGATATCTATAGTTCGCTACAACATTCTACCAATATCAAGGGAATATTAGAATATTTTAAAACTATACTCTACCAATTCCATGGGAACATTAGGATGGTTTTCAACCACCCTAATGAGTTTCAATGAGCGACACTGTCCAATTACATTAGCCGAAACAAAAGGCAGTTCTATAGTTAGAATACACGACAATTAATCCGGTTGACTGGGTCTATACAACACTGTGAATTACTTGGGATATATCACAGTAACATTGAACTTATAACTCGCATTTCTATGTTTTAAACTAATCCATCGGACGTGGTATGTAGCGACCATCCGTAACTACCAACTAGACTGAGAAAATTAAGATATTTGTACTAAATTTTGTACTGAGGGAATTTTTGAAAGGTGGTAGATATTTCTAAGCAGATTTTTTGACCTATTCCTAATTATACGTTTTTAATGTTGTATTTTGTGTTTTAATATCGTTAAATTTTCTTATATAATTTATTGTGATCAATAGGGTAAAATATTGAGTTTTTTTGACTGTTCCACGTGTTGATAAATAATACTTGTTTCACAATTATGATTGCTATTGATTAATTTATATACATTGAAATATTGTACTTGCTAACAGATATGCCATCACTGAAAATATTCATTATTTAGTAAATAATTTAATTTGAATCTATTAAAACATAATATTCAATACTACATCCCATATAATGCCTGGGATCTCGAATCGATGGATTGTTCCATCGAATCGACAGACCGTTGTTTGTAGGGATTTGCATTTAATTTGTTTAAATTTATTTCATTAAAATAGCTATGAATTTACGTTACAAATTCTCAACTTGAATAAATTATAAAAAAGAAATCCTAAATAAAAAAAACCTAAAGTTTATTTAGCGATAACCTAAAAAAAATTAATCTTCAAAATCCACCAACCACTTGGTATGAAAAAAGTTAAAACCCATACATATTTCCTGAAAAAAACTGAATGCACCTAATTTGAATAATCCTTGGATGTGTATTTAAATTTCAAGTGCCTATCTATAGAAAAGAACGCATGCAAATTAGCAGAGAAATTGCCTATGCAAATTAGGGCAGAGTAGAACCTATGCAATTCACGGCAACTTTTCCCAACCGCACCAATGTTCCGAGTACGTCGTTCCTTTGTATTCCCACGTACCATTAAAATGCCAAAGGAACCAACTGTTAAAGCTTCTGGATGTGATTACTTAAGGTTGTGACAATATGCTTTTAAAATCATAAATAAGAATATCACAGACGAAATGAAATGGTATCGAATACTATATACCGCTGGTGTAGAACCATTCAATACTCTTTAATTCTCTCCGTCTATAATATTCTCTATGATTTATAAAGCATATTGTCACAACCTAGCTAATAATTAATGTTAAATACATACACAAAATAACTGAGCAAAATTCAAGAATCCAAGAAGTAACTTGAATAATAAATTAATCGGTAAGAAAAATCAGTTTTCAATATATTATTTATGATATTTATATAATATCAGTCTACAATAACAATATAAAGTTTCCTATATCTTGACGTTAAATCCACTGATAACTATCTCATATATTTAAATATTATGGTCTAACTATTTAACTTATGATTTGAAAATAATGCCTTTATTCATTAATTTACTGAGGTTTAACCAAATTAAATATATAGATCATTCTCTGACTTAACATTTGACAGCCTTAATAAAATACTATCTAATAGCTAATTTAATAACCCTTAGCAGGTTACTGTATAACTAACAGGTAATTATGAGCTAAAATTTGACTTCCAAACCCCATACACACTTCATCATTACAACAATTCCAGTGTTCGTCTGCTAAAGTGCCTTTTGTGTCTTCAGTAATCACTAGAATAGACAAACTCTTATGTCCTATAATATGCTGTAAACAAATATTTTAGTGTTCATCCTGAGATTTTAAAGTTTTAAAGAGATATGATTTTATAATTCCAGCGCAAGTTTAGTTATCGGATGGTTCTACATTTTTTATACTTTAGGAGTACAGTTTAAGTTACTTTTTAATTTTATTACAAATTAAGTATGCACGATATCCGCAGGTATCTTAGATGCCAACAAAGATAAGTTAAATAATTGAAATTAATGTAGAAACCTCGGATAACTCTAAACTTGCGCCAACTTCAATTTTTTTAATTTCAATGATCACTATTTGAAATTTTTGTACCTAAAATTTGTTTAAGACTGTTTTCCAATAAGAAATTATGGTTGGGTCATAGATGACAATTTCTAATTTACATTGTACAATGACCCATGACGATTTTATCTAGAACCTACTTTCTCATAACGTTAAGCCAAACTTCTAATGTTCTATGTACCTAGTTTCAGTTGTTTAGATCTGCTAAATCTTTCACCATGAATATCATGCTTAAGCTTTTTGCATTTGGAATGGTAGCAATGCCAATTATCACCCTCTATCTCACTTGGAATGTGTATGATAGATGGTACGAGGTAAGTCTGACCTTTAACAACTTGAAAAAAGTACATGAAAAATCCTAATATATCCACATGATGATTAGAAATTAGCTAGATTGAAGTAGGTAAATTGCGGTATACTAACCAACTTTGGTCTCGAAACAACTCGGGACAAATCTCATAGCTTTAAGAACATTGATAAATTTATCTTTATTATTGTGGTGCTTTTTAATTTGATATTGCAACATTTTAGGGTATATCTGTTCAGCAGCAGACTTTTCTTACGTTGTTTAAAAATTAGCAGTACATAAATTTTACATGAATTTCTCTACCTTTTTGGGCGACTAGAAGTTTATCCCTGTAGTCGGCATTCTTCAGTTTATATATCTAAGTTACACTACTTGAATTTAAATATTTAAAATTGGCTGCAATGTGCTCTCCCCACACTAACATAGGCTTTAATTTAATTTTTTTCAAAGGACTTTTATATGGCACAACTTGCTTATTTTCTTACTGTTCAAATTTTTATCTGAGGACATAATTTTGGTTTTTGAGTTTCCTAATCTTATAGATAAATTTAGTAAATAACTAAATCTTTCAACTAAGGGAAGGAAGTTTAAAATTCTAGCCACCGAATTAGTTATGGTGGCATTCATTTGTTGTTCGATTTATCTGAACCTGTACTGGAAGAATAGGTACTCCTTTTCGTGGGAAAATTTCCTAAAACCTAAGATTAAATTAAAATAGTTGTATCTTTGAATTACGCCGTAATGTATTATTTCTTTCTAATGCTATATTTGCTAATTTTATTTTCATGTTTACAGACTGGCGTGTGGAGATCCAGCGATTTCCCTACTTATTGTACGTAGAAACAGTTTGGAACCGCTTTTGGGTATACTGCATATACATTTTTATAAATTTATTTTGTTAACCTAAACCATAAAAATTTCCTCCGCAGCCAATTACTTTCTTGATGAAGATATTACTGAAGAAGTGAATGCTGTGAAGAAATGGATGCTGAAAGAGGGCTTTTCGACGGACAGCTACTCTGACGAGTACATAGCCAGGAAAGTTGTGTTGGGGGAAAGTGTCCTGTTTTACGATGTGGGAGGCGATGTTGACAGATTTTTTGTGATTCTTGGTAAAAACCTTACTAGTTACCAAAGGGATGACGTGAGCACCTTCTTTGCCTACTTTTTGGTCAACTACAGAAAAGGAAAGATTCTCGACTACGGAGGTGATGAGAAGGATCATCACTTCATCACTGATCTTCTCCATCCACTCGTCCCTATAATTAACTTCGACGTGGTACCCCAATATATGTTCTTGCCTGTCTATAACCTTCCAAAGTTCAACAACAGCTTTGGCCTATCTGACTGATGAGACTTCTCGTGTCCGGGGTACTTTCAACCTTGGGAACTCCGGTATCTAAGATACTTTAGTAGCTAAGATTGAATATACCTAGGATACTTCTGTACCTAGGAACCTTCTTTATCTGTACTTCTGTAACTAGGTAACTTTTGTATCTTGGATACTATAGTAACCAGGAAACTTTTATTTATGATTCGAAGCTCTTGCTTTCATAGTTTATTTTTTTAGAGTTTAAATTCACGTCTCTGCATAATCCAAATTATTTTTAACTTTAAATTTATTTTAACTATTTATTTTATAACTAACTAAATTGACCTAATTTTAATCATTACCTATTGTTAGTTACATATGGCATTCCAATAAATTCTAAATCGTCCTGTCTTTTATATGCACACCCTTCATATTGTTTTAGCTAGGTAATTTTATAAATATATTTTCTCGTCTAACTGTTAAACTACATAATGTAAATTGTAGTACACAAGTTTTTAACTACTGAAAATGGCATTTACCATTTATTCACATTTTCCCATCAAATGTTGCTTCTATTAATGAATACCAATTCTAAAGTTGTGATGCAGTCTTCACCAAATGTATGCATTAATTCTAATCTGAAAGGGGTGTTTAGTTCAAAATTTGCATTGGATTTACAGTTTGCTTCGATTCACTTGGGAAATGAATCTCGGAGTACGCAGCCTAGCCTAGAACAAACTTGACCAACCTTTCGCAAAAAACTTGGAAATCTTAAAATTCCTGTTTGTAGAGGATGTCAAAGTACTGACACTAGTTACCAAAGGGATGACGTGAGAACCTTCTTTGCTTACTTTTTGGTAAACTACAGAAAAGGAAAGATTTTTACTACGGATTATTCTTGCTGGCAAAATAAGGATGCTTAAATTAGTCATTAGGACTATCTTATGTCTGATTAGTTCCTGTGAAAACCCACTCTTCGAGCACAAAGATTCTCTTCATTTCTTTTAAAGTCTAATTACAATTGTGAATGTTCAGGTCGTTGGTGTTTAGGTTTCTAGATTCAAGACTCTTCTGTTCAAGTTTTTCGAATATTTTCCCGTTGATTGCATTATTTAAGTTTGTTAGCTGTTGAATGAGGGAAGTTTTGCGTAATGGTACAAATTGTGCCTCGTTTGTGGAGATATGACAATAATTTAGTTCTGTTGTTCAATTTGCATTCCATTTACCATTAAGAATTCGAAAATTGGAACTTGGATGTTTCATTCACTTGAGACTATATGTAGGTACTACCTATTTTAGAGATTAACTACTGTTTTTTTGATTAATGGATTCGTAAAGATTGCTTATGGAAAACTAATTTATTAGTACGTGTTTATTAGAGAACACTGTCCCCAGAGGCTCTCTTGAAACTGTCTAGTGAATGGAAGAGAAGGGGGGTGGCGTCCCTTGAGATCTAAACTGTTGTAATTTGGTCTATGTATTTCCTACATTTTTACAATTTCAATCATTATTCAACGCTACTTGCAGTTTCGGAGGATAGTGCTCTATATTGGTTATGGTCTTTAACTACGAGGTCTTAGATTTTATGTTAATTGGAATCGTAGGCTTCATTTAGTATCTCCTCTTCATTTTCCTCTTCCATCCGTGAGTGAATTTGTTCATGAAGCCACTTCCCTTTCTGACTGATTATTAGGTTTGTGACGTGGAATTAATCGCATGGTGCATGCATGCCGCACGCACATATTCTTAAATGCATGGTGCATGCATGCCTCATGCATTTATTCTTAAAAGCAGGCAATATGCATGCATCTTTTTTATCGCATGCTGCATATTTTTCTACTTGTTTATCTAGTCATAAAATGCAATGCTACTGAGATATAAGTTTTGTTTTTTATTGTTATGTAATTGTTATTTGAGTTTTACTTGGTTTCATCTGCATGTTTACGGTACTATTTAATTTAGTTTAATATTCTCTATTTAGTATACTTGACTAAGGTAATACTAATTAAAAGTTTCCCTCTGTTACTGAGAAATCACTAAAAATAAATAAACTAAATAATTGTTTATTTTCTAGGTATTTCGTTTTCCACTCCAAAACTTCTATACCTATAAATATTTCATAACAAAGACTATTTATATATTTAATAGCTGAATATTTTTATATAGTCCTGCCAAACAATGTACCTACACTTTTTTCAAAGTACATGCAAAGAAAATGGCGAAAAAGAGGACTAACTACCTAAGGTAAATACAAAACGCATGCGATAAAGCTTTAATAGCATGTTTCGGAGCTTAAATGCATCCTTTCAAGGCATACGTGCATACTTTCAAGGCATACGTTCATGCTTTCAAGGCATAAGTGCATGCTTTCAAGGCATACGTGCATGCTTTCAAGGCATACGTGCATGCTTTCAAGGCATAAGTGCATGCTTTCAAGGCATACATCAATGCTTTCAAGGCATACGTCCATGCTTTCAAGGCATACGTTCATACTTTCAAGGCAAAAGTGCATGCTTTCAAGGCATACGTTCATACTTTCAAGGCAAAAGTGCATGCTTTCAAGGCATACGTGCATGCTTTCAAGGCATAAGTGCATGCTTTCAAGGCATAAGTGCATGCTTTCAAGGCATAAGTGCGTGCTTTCAAGGCATAAGTGCATGATTTCAAGGCATAAGTGCATGCTTTCAAGGCATGAGTGCATGCTTTCAAGGCATAAGTGCATGGTTTCAAGGCATACGTGCGTGCTTTCAAGGCATACGTGCATGCTTTCAAGGCATAAGTGCATGCTTTCAAGGCATAAGTGCATGCTTTCAAGGCATAAGTGCGTGCTTTCAAGGCATAAGTGCATGCTTTCAAGGCATAAGTGCATGCTTTCAAGGCATACGTGCATGCTTTCAAGGCATACGTGCGTGCTTTCAAGGCATATGTGCATGATTTCAAGGCATGAGTGCATGCTTTCAAGGCATACGTGCATGCTTTCAAGGCATAAGTGCATGCTTTCAAGGCATAAGTGCATGCTTTCAAGGCATAAGTGCATGCTTTCAAGGCATACGTGCATGCTTTCAAGGCATACGTGCATGCTTTCAAGGCATACGTGCGTGCTTTCAAGGCATATGTGCATGATTTCAAGGCATGAGTGCATGCTTTCAAGGCATACGTGCATGCTTTCAAGGCATACGTGCATGCTTTCAAGGCATAAGTGCATGCTTTCAAGGCATACGTGCATGCTTTCAAGGCATACGTGCATGCTTTCAAGGCATACGTGCATGCTTTCAAGGCATACGTGCGTGCTTTCAAGGCATATGTGCATGATTTCAAGGCATGAGTGCATGCTTTCAAGGCATAAGTGCATGCTTTCAAGGCATACGTGCATGCTTTCAAGGCATACGTGCATGCTTTCAAGGCATACGTGCGTGCTTTCAAGGCATAAGTGCATGCTTTCAAGGCATACGTGCGTGCTTTCAAGGCATAAGTGCATGCTTTCAAGGCATAAGTGCATGCTTTCAAGGCATAAGTGCATGCTTTTTAGAGCTTAAGTACATTGCTTTTACGGCATGTTTTTTAGTGCATGATGTCACAACCCAACTGATTATTAGAGTCTCTTCTCAATATCCATTTGATGCTGGCGGTAAGGCCAATGGCTCCGAAGCTGATGTTGAACAGAACCTACGAAACTAATATCATTTTGAAAATAATTGTAAACTTCTAATAAAATAGATGTACTGTATAATAGTAAGAAACATCGGATAGTAGACAAACTGTTTGCGGTTGGTGAGTATTCCTACTGTCCTCACTTGTACGATTATCTTATCATATTTATTAACTTTTTGGTGATAGGAACATGTTTTAAATTCCAATGATGATAATAATAAGTAGGGTTGTGACAATATGCTTTTAGCATATAAATATAATCTCGAGCATATTTGAAATAAAGCATATTCTTTTTATTAGAAATATATTCTTTTTATTAAAAATATATTCTTTTTATTAAAAACATATTCTTTTTATTAAAAACATATTCTTTTTATTAAAAATATATTCTTTTTATTAAAAATATATTCTTTTTATTAAAAAGTAATAGAATATATTCTTTTTAGTAAAAACATTCTTCTTATGGAAAACATTCTTTTCCAAAATTTACCTAGATACAACTAACGAATATATATTTACAAAAAAAAAACAATAGAAAGCAAGTGTAGGTATTTTAGAAGACGGCGCGTTGCCCACCAATGCATGACCAAATTATTGGAACATACTAGCCGAATTAAGGTTAATGCTTAGAAAACTGTTCAGGATTCGATATTGAAAAGTTTCATGAATTGATATTAGAAAATGCATTATTCTTTTATCCTAACAACTGTTCAACGTTTTTTAGTTCAAATTTAATATTTACCTGTTTTGTAAACCCGATATTACTGTGCCTGAACTTAGTCAGACGATGTACACACATAATTCAAGTTAAAGTAAAACTTATTTAAACTCTTCAAAGATTTCGTTTGCACTGAAACATGAGATTGGCATCCAAATGTGATTTAAAGAGATTTTAGTAAATTTATGAAGTGAAGAGCGAGTGAGACGACAAAAAAAGTTTCCATCCTTTTATTTTTCTAGAGCTTTCGAATAATTCAATATTCATTATCAACGTTCTTTAGATAATAATCACCCAATTAAGGAAGAAAATTTCAAAATTTTGCAAACTTCAAACCAGTGTGATATTCGTTTATTGGAATCTATATACATTCATAAACAGTCTCCATCGCTCAATGAACAAGCAAGTTCATTTAACTTAGCTATTTTGGGTTAATAACTTATTATTTTCTATGATTTTTCCTTTTTCTTTATTATTTGTGAATTAGTTAGGTGACTTTATTAATTTAGGTATCCATAATACTTCTTATTTCTACTTAATTTGTTTAAAATTAGTCAAAATTAGGATATTGATAATGAATATTGAATTATTCGAAAGCTCTAGAAAAATAAAAGGATGGAAACTTTTTTTGTCGTCTCACTCGCTCTTCACTTCATAAATTTACTAAGATTTCCAAGAAGGAAGCCAATTACTGAAATTAAAGAGATTTCTAATATCCCTTATCAGGTTTGTAAAGCTAATTGCAGCACTTTTAATGAATTGAGCATAAAAACAATATAAAACATATACATATTTCAAAGGAATATAAAGCATATTTAGGAGCATAAAAGAATATATTTAGAGCATATGGAGAATATATTTCTTGAGAATATAAAGCATATTTCAAAGAGAATATTGTCACAACCCTAATTATAATAAAATAGATCTACTATATGATAAGAAACCTCGTTTAGTAGACGAACTAATTGTGGTTGGAATTTACTTTCACAGTCACCTCTCTCTTCTACGAGAATTTTTATATATTTCTGAACTTATTGATTGATAGGAACAAGTTTTAAATTCCTAAAATAGTAACCATAAGATTAATGTATTTCTAGATGAGGCTAGAAAACTATTTTTTATCTCTATAACCAATTTGAATTTGAATTTTTTTTCCCACAGAACGACTTTCTTTGTTTTGTGGTAAACAAAATTTCTGTGGTTTGATTGATGATTTATCTTGACATGTAACTTTATGTAGATATTAATAGTTTCTATGAATAAATTTCTCAGGTTTCATGGTTAGTACGAGATTTAAAGGGGCAGTCAACTTTATAAAAAAATGTATTTTTTTCTATTGAAAATGTTGTTACCAATTAGTTGTATGGAATATTGTCTTTTTAAACAAAAAAAAATATTGTATACACTAGAGAGTTCATTCGTCTTTTAAACAATTGACAACCATAAAATATATAAATATCATAATTTGGTTTTAAGTCCAAAGTTCGCCGCATCTGCAGAGAGGGCGCTGTGACTTGTTATTGTTTACATTCCTGATCAGCTGTTATAATGAGATGCAATTTATTCTACTCATAGCAGTGTCTATTGTTGCTAATAGTCTACTATTAGCAGTGCTCATTTTAACCACTTTCAATGCAACAACTTAGGTAGAACGACTGAAAAACTATGTACCTTCGGATTGTATGGTGTTTGGTGCGTATGTACGTATTAGATGAGTTTCAGTTCCAGATTATTATTACTATCCCTTTATCGATCTATCAACTTTAGAGAAAAAGTTTGTCCAAAGGTTAACTACCCTTTTAAAGTAATAAAAGAAGGCATTTTACTTTTCGTTTACTAATCATAAGCCTTCATAGCTCAGGGGTTAGAGCGCTGGTCTAGTAAACCAGAGGTCGGGAGTTCGATTCTCTCTGAAGGCAATTTTGAGTTCGACAATTATTTTAGTTTGCTTTGTATCATGCTTAAAAAAATTTAATATAATTTTGAAAAAAAAAATTATTTTTTGGATTCTCTGTAATCAAAACTCACTTGCATGAATTTTATAACTTATTATTGATATTACTTAGAAGCTATATCGTTAATTAAAATAATATCCCAAGCCTTCATAGCTCAGGGGTTAGAGCGCTGGTCTAGTAAACCAGAGGTCGGGAGTTCGATTCTCTCTGAAGGCAATTTTATAATTGGTAAACATTGGCTAATTAACCCCATCTATAAATGAATTCTTTGTAAATTACTGTTATACAAAAATTGTACGCTCCTGGGATATTTCCAAAGCTAAACCACCTGTCTGGAATTACGGATGCTGTTCATTAAGTTCATGATACTGATAACTTAATATAATTTAGAAGATGTAATTCAAGTAATTTAAGAGTAGGTTTACCATTCATCATCTTAATATTAAGAAGCTTCTATATTTAGTAACTGCTTCTGAAAACAATCCAGAAAATTGTAGCTTGCGGTACGCTGGATTTCTTACTTAGAAATTTGTCTGATTTGACAAACCCAACTGGAAAAATTTCTAAAATTAAAATAGTAACAAATCAGTCTAGGAAAAGTTACTAGTTATCGGACGGTTCCACATTTTCGATCATGTAAGAAAAAGTTGTATAATAATTAAAATAACGAGACAAATAAAAATTATATAATTTTTCCTTATGTGATCGATAGTTAGGTACCATCGGAAAACTTACACTACTCAGCAATTTATTTCTAATGGCATATTATATTCAAATTTAAAATATTAACATGGCTAGCGAGATATGTTAAGTTGAATACACGATGGGGCAGTTTTCAACTACAAGACAGTGCGTGCGTGAGATTTAAAATGGTATATAGACCAATTTAGGTTATTTCGATGGGAGATTTCGTAGTTTGGCCAAGTTGCAGCCCAAATCTGAATCCTCTTGTTCTTTGAATTCTGCGGCAATGCATGTAAAACACACGTAAGACCTGTGTAGAATTGTAGAAGATACAACTATTCAGTTGGAATCATCTGACTGGTAGTTAATATACTGTTGTGTTGACATCATAAATTTTAAAATCATTGTTCTTTAATACGTTAACTTCATTGTACTTGTATATTGCCTAAATCATAGTAAATAAATAGAGAATTATGTTAAGTTTCGAATTCATTGATGGTGAACTTGATCCATTTTTCAGAAACAATGTAAACTGATGACGTCGCACAGAGTACTCTCAAATATTAAAAGTATTATAAGTGAATAGAGTGTAAAACGTGATAAAAACAATTGTATGCAAGTTAATTTCCATGAAAATGCACATATAACTGAATAATAGCACATTTTTTATTTAAATACAAATGGGAATTATTTTGTGTGACGTCACTCAACATTTCTGGATGTTCCAATATTATACTTGGTATCCTTCCCTATTCATTTACTTGGCCTAGAGAGCCACCTCACTGGCTACCTATAGAGGGCCTGATCGTTGCAGATTCTTTATTTTCTAATCTAGTTCTTTCAAATCATAGTAATTATTATGTGAAGATGCTTTTTTTTATTTGCTGTTTGCATTTAGTACGTGATCGATTAATAAACTTAATATTATGACGTATTTGTGAAAACCTTGTGTACCGACGTATGCTGTGTGGTATCTATTTATACCACCACATAATCAACGCTAAAAATCTTCTATTTAGGTTTTACTTCCACCTCTACATTATTACTAGGGTTGTGACAATATGCTTTATAAATCATAGATCTTAAGAATATCACAGACGAAATGAAATGGTATCGAATACTATATACCGCTGGTGTAGAACCATTCAATACTCTTTAATTCTCTCCGTCTATAATATTCTCTATGATTTATAAAGCATATTGTCACTAGGGTTGTGACAATATGCTTTATAAATCATAGATCTTAAGAATATCACAGACGAAATGAAATGGTATCGAATACTATATACCGCTGGTGTAGAACCATTCAATACTCTTTAATTCTCTCCGTCTATATTTTCAGGATCTATGATTTTAAACACATATCGTCACAACCCTAATTATTAGTTCCATTATTTAGAGCAGTCATTCATATGGTCAAATGAACATTATATTTCTAAATATGTTCTGAACGAACATGTTTTTTATAGGTTTAATATCCCTAACAGTGGGTTTACCGATATGCTTTAAAGAATACATACCATACCTACTGTTATTACTCATCTATTCTTAAAAATTAAATAAAAATCACATTTGAAATAAATTTTCAACTGTGGAACGACTTTCTTTGTTTTCCGGTGAACAAAATGTCTGTGGTTTGAGTGATGACTTAATTCGAGAATTAACTTTATGTAGATATCAATAGTTCATAGCGGTTACATTTATCATATTTCATGGTTAGTATGAGATTTGAAAACAAGTATTTTACATTTCATTTACTAATCACGAGCCTTCATAGCTCAGGGGTTAGAGCGCTGGTCTAGTAAACCAGAGGTCGGGAGTTCGATTCTCTCTGAAGGCAATTTTGTAATTGCTAAACATGGGCTAATTAACCATCAAAGCTGTAATCTATATAAATTACTATTATACATAACTACATAATCTGACCGCTTCTGGATGTTTATTTCCAAAGTTGAACCCCTGCCTGGAATTGTATATGTTGTTCATTAAGTTCAAGATACTAATAACTTAATAAGATTTAGAAGATGTTGTTCAAGTTATTTAAGAGTAAGTTTAGCGTTCAACATCTTGATGTTAAAAAGCTTCTATAATTATTACCTTCGCAAATTTGCGGAAGGTCATCTTTTACCCGGTATTTATATGTTTATCATCTTGTTATTCGTATAACTGAAAAAGTATGTTCAACCAAACTGTCTGAAATTTGATGGGACGATTGGTCAATGTCCAGTGACCTTCTGGTAGAATTTTGGGAGCGACCCGGTCAAAGGTCAAGGACATGGTCATTTATAACTCAAAAAGTATCGAACCATTTTGAATGAAACTTGGTGGGACGATTGGTCAATGTCCAGGAACCATCTGGTAGAATTTTAGGAGCGATCCGGTCAAAGGTTCAAAGGTCAAGATCATTTATAACTCAATAACTCAAAAATTATTTAACCATTTTGTATGAAACTTGGTGAGACAATTGGTTATAATCCAGTTACTAGTTTATTAGATTTTGGGAGAGAATGAGCCAAAGTGGCAGCGAAGGTATGCGCTCTACCGAGTACACATAATCTAGTTAGTAACTGGATTTCTTACTTGAAAAATTCGTCTGATTCGACAAACCCAACTTGAAAATGTTCAAAGTTAAAATATTAAAAACTAGATTATGTGTACTCAGTATATCGCATACCTTCGCCTCCGCTTGTCCCGTTCTCTCCCAAAATCTTATAAACTAGTAACTGGATTATAACCAATCGTCCCACCAAGTTTCATACAATATGGTTCAATACTTTTTGAGTTATTGAGTTATAAATGACCTTGACCTTTATCCGAATCGCTCCCAAAATTCTACCAAATGGTTCCTGGACATTGACCAATCGTCCCATCAAATTTCAAACAATTTGGATGAACACTTTTTGAGTGATTGAGTTATAAATAGACTTGACCTTGATCTTTGACATTTGACCCGATCGTTCCCAAAATCTAACAAAATGGTTCCTGCATATTGACCAATCGTCCCACCAAGTTTCATGCAATATGGTTCATACTTTTGAGTTATAAATGATCATGACCTTGACCTTTGACCGGGTCGCTCCAAAATTTCTACTAGCAGGTCACTGAACATGGACCAATCATTTCACTAAATTTCAGGCAATTTGGTCGAACATTTTTTCAGTTATACGAATAACAAGATGATAAATAAATAAATAAATGCCGGGTAAAATATAACCTTTTCCGCATTCTGCGAAGGTAAATAGACTAGGTTAAGTAAAAAAAATTATCAGACAGTTCCACATTTTCGATCATATTATTAAAATAGCAAGGTAAATATAAATTATACAACTTTTTCTTGCGTGATCGGAGATGTGGAACCAGCCGATAACTTGAAACTGACACTTTACGCTGCTCTGTGAGTTTTTGACTTATTTCACAAAAGAGGGTTGATCTTAATTATTGTTCATCTAAGCTATGTGAAAATATTAACAAAGATCGATAGCTATATACAGAGATGGGTTAGTATTTTAACAGTCTTGCACTCTGCTGCAATTGAACTGTGAAACAATTTCAACAATATGGAGCAGTTTTCCACTGCAATACATTGAGTGTAATATCTTTGGATCCAATTTGCTGGGTTTGCATATAGGTTGGCCAAGTTGTATTCTAAATTTGAATGCTAGCTCTTGCTCTTTCGATTATGTGTTAATGCATGTGGGATATACTTTTAATGTGCAAGAACGGTGTAGAATCGCAGAAGATACCTACAGCAACAGTTTTCAGCTGGAATTATAAACTGTTATTCCATAAATTGGATTTCATTAACTTATTTCCTATGCAAATAAAATATGGTGATCATTTGAATATTTTTTGTGAAAGACCTTGAATAATGGGGTATAATTTTGTTTGGTATATGTGTGTACCACTGCGTAATCAACGTGAAAGATAATTAGGGTTTTCTTCCGCTTATACACTTTTAGTTACATTTTAAAGATGTTTTGGAAGTTTTCTTATCCATTGCTAATTTAAAAGAAGAACATGTGAAATAAATTTTCAGCTGTTGAACAACTTTCTGTGTTTAGTGGTACAAGATTTTCTGAGGTTTGATTGACGATTTATCTTGACAAGTAACTTTATTAGTTAGATATTATAGTTTATAATTGTTAATTGTCATATATTTCATGGTTAGTACGAGTTGTAAGGTAATAAAGAAATGTATTTTAGTTTATTGTGCCTAATCACAAGCCTTCATAGCTCAGGGGTTAGAGCGCTGGTCTAGTAAACCAGAGGTCGGGAGTTCGATTCTCTCTGAAGGCAATTTTGAGTTCGAACAAATTTTTCGTTATTTGTTGTTTAATATCAATAAATTTAAATTTATCTAAAAAAAAATTTCAAGTATGATATATATGTTTTTTTTTTCACAGGTAACTTTTATACCTAAATATGCTTGTTCGGTAATCTTTTATTATTACTTGTTTTTATTTTTAATATTTATTTATTTACATTTATAACAAAAGAAAATAGAAAAAATTTAACCAAAACTGTGATATATTATTTTTTCATGTTTAACTGGTACATCTAAATCAGCATGTACTAACACACAGGTGTTCACTCAAGGTTGTTAAATTAAATACACTCTTATAGGTCAACTGATAGCAGAATGGTATCAGTGTGTTATCTTCAACACTGATACCAAAGCTTATCTTTCATTTATATGTTATCAGTCAAAAACACAGTGAATGAAAAAGACTGTTGCATATGGTATATGTGGAAAGAATTTTAAAAAGGTTACCATAATTAATTTAGTAGGGGTTTAACGTCTGCTTCGGAACCAAAGGCCATATCGCTGACGTCAAAATAACAAGAGAATATCCCAGGCAAAAAGATTTATTCCTGGGATAATAAGAGAATATCCCAGGCAAAAAGATTTATTCCTGGGATAATAAGAGAATATCCCAGGCAAGAAGATTTATTCCTGGGATATTAAGAGAGAATATCCCAGGCAAGAAGATTTATTCCTGGGATATTAAGAGAATATTCTGGGCAAGAAAAATTTATTCCTGGGATATTAAGAGAGAATACCAGGCAAGAAAGATTTATTCCTGGGATATTAAGAGAGAATACCAGGCAAGAAGATTTATTCCTGGGATATTAAGAGAGAATACCAGGCAAGAAAGATTTATTCCTGGGACACCCCCTTAAGTAAATAAATCCATCTTGCCTGAGTATATTAACTTACACGGTATGGTGCGCCTTGATACCAGTTTTTAGACTCTTCTGCGCATAAAGATATACGCACGTACGAACGTACAAAAGTGACCCTGCAATATTAGATTACATACTTTATATACTATACAGCAAGGTTTATATACACTATAGTTTATGAACCTTGCTATACAGCGGGTTAAACAATTTTTAAATGGCATCCGTACACTGCATTAACAATCAGAGGCAGATCCTTATATACAAATAACTATTTAACCCGCTGTACAGTATATAGAGTATGTAATGTAATATTGCAGGGTCACATCTTTGCGTTCGCTTATGCGCAGAAGATTCTAAAACTAAAGGCATTTAGTATACCTTCTAAGTTAATGTATCTTAAGAATAATAAACGTAATGCTGAAATTAGCCAATTTAGTCAAATAAAAGAAGTTAAGCTTTCGATACAAAAAAGAACAAATAACATACCTTGTTTTTATGTCAATATAATTAACCCGGGACACCGAAGCGTCTTTCACAACAAAACTGTAATCATCTTGATATGAACCTGCTCAATACTCTTACCTTGTATTTAATATATCTTGGGTGAACCTACCTTTGTAATTCATTTAATATACCTAGTTAGGTATTTAGAACTCTGATACTGATATCATATTATGAAACTAACTAGTTATTATGTATTATTATATTTTATATTCATTTAAATGAATATAATTAACCCGGGCCACCGAAGCGTATTTCACAACTAAACTGTAATCATCTTGATATGAAACTGCTCAATACTCTACCTTGTTATAGTTAATACTCCTTGCTATTACGGTATTACCATATACTCCTTCTTTTCTTTCTAACAGACAAATACAATTAATAAACTTTGAATACGGGCAAGAAATTGAATAAACAATGAAATTGAAAAAAGGCTAGAATTGAAAGATATATCTTTGTAATATATTTTATAAATTTTGAAGAGACTATATGGTCACTCAGTAATTTTCTTATCTCTGTTCCTTAATTAAAGGTGTTTGTAATCCTCAAAAGGTATTTTCTAATAGGTACTTGAGACTAAATAACCAGCATTTTTGACAGTTTTAACAGAGATAATCCCACTAGTTAAATTAAAACACACACTGTTAACAAGATGTACTACTGTGGGACAGATAGGATAATTAGTTATCGGACGGTTCCGCATTTTGAATCATATAAGAAACTGCATCAAATAATTATAATTTAAATATATTTAATTTTAATTGCTATCCATGATACCAACAAATCTATGATACATCCTACAATAATAATAATAAAAGGTCCGAAAATTTTCTTGATTTACTTTTACTGTCCGAAATGCTTGTACGTCTGAATTCTTTTCTTGACTACCTTCGAAAAACAATGGAAGGTTATATTTTGGTCGGATTTATTTGAAATCTTATCAAAGTATATTCAACCAAATTGCCTGAAATTTGGTGGGACGATTGATTGATTAGATCAATTAGATTAGATTTTGGGAGTGATCGTGTCAAATGTCAAGATCATATATAACTCAAGACAAATTATCGGATGGTCAAGTTTATTTATAAGCGACGGCGATGTATGCGCTCTACGAGTTCCTGTCATTAAGTTCACTTATAATATATTTAATATATATAAAAAAATGCACATCTAAATATTACACATCAAAGGAACATAGAATTGTTCTCTCAAAGAAGGATTTTTACATCTTGAATAATAAATACTATGAATACTATAGTATAGCGGCTCTATACTATAGTATAGCGGCCACGCGCTACAATAATATTGATACTAATTATTTAAAAAAATTATATTTTGGCTTTTGAGAGACAATTTTTTTGTTTAATCAGAATATTTGTTTATCCATAATACATTCTTGCATTCGAATATAATTTAGATTCAATAACAGGTACTGTACTAGAATAATGAAATTTTATTTAAATAAGAAATATATACAGGGTGGCGCAAAAAAGAGGACACCCATTTTCAAACTAGTCTATTTTAAAAACCGTCAAACTTAGAAATTTTCTAAAAGCACAGTATTATTCCTTTACTTTTTTTGCATCTATCTTGTTAATTTGTAAAGAGTTACGACGAAAATTATACATCTTGCAGTGAATTAAAAAAAGGTAAATAAAAAGGGCTTGCGCGAGGACGAAATATATGAAAAAAATCATAATAGGTTTAATTCATTTTATATGGATGTAAAAACAATAAACAACAATAAATCTTATTGTTTTTTGTAACAAATAAGAGAAAATAAAATAAATGAATAACCATTAGAAAGTTGGTTTTTGAGATAAAACTGATGTCTTTATAAAATCACATTGCTGTTAATTTTTATCTCCTATTCGAAACCATCAAAATGCAGCTTTCAAAAGAACAAGGAGTTTTTGTTGTGACAATTTTTTTAAACACTTAAAGCTTCACACAGGTTCAACCTCATTTTGAACAACGCTTTCTAGAAAGATTTCCACCAACTGTAAAACCATATTGACAAATGTTAATAAGTTCAAAACTGAAGAAACTACTTTAAATTTGAACAAAAAGTGATCATGTCGCAGGTGAAAAGAATGAACACATGGAAACATTAATCTTCTTCATGAACAGTTTATTGAGAACAAAAAAATATATATCAGAAGGTAAGGATTAGATATCATTTAAGACACATTTCACTGAATTGTTAAACACGATTTGAGGTATCATCCTTTTAAGAAGCATGTAAGGCTCTAACTCTTAGAACTGATTTACCGCACCGTCTAAATTTTGAAAAATGGTTTCTGCAAAGAAATGCACATTTTGTAGAAGATATCGTGATTGGTGATGAAGATGTATTTCCATGAATGAAAGAGTCTAAATTGAATGAAAAATAGCAGGATATAATTTTTACTACTACCATATGGAAATAAATTATTCCTATTATGAACTTTTTGTGTTTTTCGGCCTCGCGCAAGCCCTTTTTATTTACCTTTTTCTAATTCGCTACAGGATGTTTAATTTTTGTCGTAACTCTCAACAGATTATCACGATAGATGCAAAAAAAGTAAATGAATAAAACTGTCATTTTGGAAATTTTTTAGGTTCGATAGTTTGTAAAATAAACTTGTTTGAAAATGGGTGTGCTTTTCTTGGCGCCACCCTGTATAGTAACATAGCTTTTTATGTTGATCAAAGCGTATCCTATTTACGAGACTGAATGTTTGAGAATATGGGAAGTTGTAATGATTTACTTTTACGTTCTTAAATTTTTTTATGACTTAAGGTCGCTTCACACATCACCGGGATCCGACCGGCACGTACCGGTCCGTGTCCGTCACTCTCCTCTCAGTTATTCGGTGTCAATGAAAAAAATATATCATTGCTTAAATTTCAACGGACACATTCACACAGTACCGGCTCCTCTCAGTGATAAAAAATCACTGACCGGTGACGTCCCGGACGGATCACGGTGATGTGTGAATCAGCCTTTACTTTTACGGTCCGAATTTTTTTTGGACCGTAAAAGTAAACCGAATTTTTCCTCATATGATCGAAAATGTGGAACCGTTCGATAATTCAGAACTTGCCTTATCCTTTCTACGGAAGTTCATCTTTTTAACAGTGAGTGTTTTAATTGAACTAGTGGGATTATCTCACTTAAAACTGTCAAAAATGTCGGTTTGAAGTTATTTAGTCACAAGTACCTATTGGAAAATACCTTTCAAGGATTAAAAACACCTTTAATTAAGGGACACTCGAAACTTGCCGAACACTGACAAAATACGAGTCAAATTGACTCAAAATTTGAGTATATATCCCAAAACCGACTCAAGAATGTTAGCCAATTTGACTCATTCTAATATTTTACTATAAATCAAGTCGAATTGACTCCTAATTCGCAGTCAGATTGACTCAGGTAGAGTCAGTCAAGAAAAAAAGACTCAATGTTGGAGTTTTGCCAGCCTTGACTCAAGCGACGAGTCAGGCTGACTCGCAATTTTTTCTAAGTGATTTTTCAAGTAGGACTTATGAAACTACAGTAGTGCGATTTGAAATATTGTGATGTGCGGTAAATGATATTTATATGATGTTAAAATTATTTAAAAATTTTGCTATGGTTTTAGCAGTCAAGAATAAGTTCAATAATTTATATAGAGGAACGTCGTAGAACTCGAACACTAACTAGACTAACAGTCCTCGGAAAATGGGTGTTAGGCATAGATCAGTCAGACATTTCTAAATATTGGATAATGGTTGTTAAATTAATGTTATGTTCACTATATATCCAAGTACTGTCAGTATTGTAGAATTTTAACGTACCCATACTAGCTACCTTGGATTTTTCCTATTCGAGGCATGACAATAAATCTAATAGTTATTCTCCTATGTATTTTTGTCCATATGATCCGAAAATCATAATCATTTTTTGTAGAAACTACTACTTTGAAGATATGAGGGTTTGAAGTTATTTATTCCTATCTATTACTGTTGAAACGCAAAGTTTGAAATCTCTTCTCATTTTGAAGAGTCTCAACGTAGATGATGACCGATATGTAGTTTGTTGTACCCGCCAATTTTTTGTAAAGCACACTTCATTATTGCTTGATGAAGTGGCATGGGGGTTAAGAGGGAAGGGGGTATTGAACATATATCGTTAAACTAATAAATGGAAAATACATCGAATCATGATAGATCCGATATATGTTTATATAGGAGAGGGGGGGGGTCGCCCCCAGAACTCCATGCCAGGTCATTACCACTTTAACTGCGGCCCTCATAAAACAACTTTTTAATTACAACTTTTTATTCTAACCTTTCAATTTTATCTTAACTGAATCATCAAAAAAAGATGTAAAAGAGTTTTTGAAGGTTCAAAAGCTTTGAACATATTATCTACAAGCAATGATTCACATGTATTGACTTTTTTAATGGAGCGTGACCCACCGGTGGGTCAAGTCGCAGTTCACGCGTTAAGCAATCATGAATTGTGCAGTACAACAAATTAGCGGATACAAAAAGCTATAGCACAGTTTAATATATAAAAATAGATAAAGTTTGAATATTTCCAATGAATAGACGAGTTTTTTTTTTAATTTCTTAGTCCTTCAATATAAAAGAATGTGGTGAATAAATCTTCTAACCCTCATGTCTCAAAAAGCATTAGTTTCTACAAAAACTTATTATATTCGGATTCTTTTTGGTGAAAATTACTTAAGAATTTAACAATTAAAAATAAATTTGGTGGTTTACCCCAAACAGGATATAGAGCCGCTATCGCCAAGAAATGACATTCGGTCAACTCCTATCTATTTCAACCAGTTTCAAATCCACAGCTTCGTACGTAGTGACCGAATAGGGTGAAAATGTACCAGTTATTCCACAAATCAGGTAGAAAATATACAATGTAAGTCAGTTTATGATTCAAAATCACGTAACCGAATCGTAAAATTATAACACGTTTTAACACGCTGACCAAGGGTTGGTACGTACGTAGAAGGTGATACAGTGTCCAATCCTAACGTCTTTGACGATAAAAATACATATCAAATTACAGTTGAAATTATGTTATTTGTTTAATTCCAGTTACAGGTACATTTATTCTCTTCTCATTTTGAAGAATCTCCGCATAGATGGCCGTAATGGAGTTTGTTGCATCCACTAGCTTGTTGTACTGCAAACTTCAAAATGACAGTATTAAGCAGTTTGTTGTAATCGCTAGTTTATTGTACTGCACACTTCAAGATGGCAGTATTAAGCAGTTTGTTGTGTCCGCTAGTTTTTTGTACTCCACACTTCAAGATGCCGTAATGTAGTTTGCTATACTCGTTAGTTTGTTGTACTACACACTTCATACACACATAATTCATACCATCTTGTTTTTGGCAAATACTTCTTTCTTGGCTCACCTGGTTGGTGATTAACAGGTAACATCGTTAGCGCTTAATCTATCGCCAGGTGATTTATTTCACCGCTGCTTGACACACCAAGCAGACAAGTCTTGTTAGTTAAGAGTACGTAATGATCTCAGGTGTGACCCTAAGTCAGATTAACTACCTGCCTCTCGGAACTGAACCAACTTTTATGACTCTTCGAGTGGAAAAACAACTAGGGTATACGTTTCGAAACATCTTACGGTTAACATTTTCGATCACATAGGAAATAAGTTTATAATTTGACTAATTGGTGATACCTTCTGGTATCATGGATACCCAATAACAAGTTAATTATTGGTTTTCCATGTGGAAGTGTCCAATTGCTAGAAACTTATCCTACAATCCACTTAGATTTCAATTAACTTTGGGTAGATTAACTAATATTTTGAAACGGATAATAATGTTCTTAAACATCCAGTACAGTAAACTCATTAAAAAATGGAGGTTTTTTTGCAAGAAATTGTACGTATTTATCAATTATTGTATACGTATGAGAATTCATTCATCTAAAATTTGAATATTTCCTGAAATAAAAAGGTATTGTTATCTTAATTTAGTACTTTAATCCTCCGCTAGTAAACCTTTGGCGTCACTGTATCGTCAGTTGTTTATTTGAATATTTAATTAATCTAGTGCAGTATAGTTTATTTCCAATGCAATATAGTTTCTAAAGTTTCCTATACATTTTAAATTCTATTCTAGCACCGTATATTTAACCAATAAAAGTTGTAGCTACCTAAACACTGCCAGTTGAAAACAAAGATGGCCGCTGCTAACTCTTAAACCAACCAAGTTAAATTAATTCTTTGGTATTTATAAAAAGAAATATCTAAATATGACCATCAGATTACAATTAATTATAATTTACTAGAGTATTTGCCCGTTAAAAATAACGGGTCTTCAATAGTTATTTATTATCAGTTATTAAGTTATTTTTAGTAAATTGAAATAAAAATTAAAAAATTCTGTATAAACTGATACTTATTTCATAAATAAATACATTTAAAAATTGAATAAAAACAGGGTAATTTAAATATCAAGTCAATATATTCCCGTGCGTATCATAGTTACATTCTTCATGTTTAATACCCGTAGTGTAAAAGCGGACACCAAATAAATAAATAAATAAACACACTAAGGAAATTATTAACATAGATAATATATTAATTGACTAGGTACAGTCAAAGAAGATTGTATCCGTAATGATTTTTACTTTTTAGACAGTTTACTAATTTCACGTTTCCAAAAAGAAACTTAACTAATTGTAATGTTTGTATATATTTTATTGGTCTGGGTACACGATGACAAATTTGTAAGATTTGAAAATAATAGAAAATATGAAAATTGATTTTTTTCTCTCCTTTTGAAATTTGTAATATTTTGTAAAATAGTACCTAAATGCAACTTATTTCATAATTTTTGTTTTTATTATATTTAATTTGGTAGCTTTTGATTTTAAGATGAGATCATTTTCTGTATTTTTCATCTGTAGCGTTTTCTAAATCTTAGTTATGCCCTTTTATTTTGATAATACTTTTATGAACTTTATAATATCCCATTTTACACAAGATTCAAGATGTTCTTTTATTTTAATTTCAACTGGAAAAGAATTACTTTGTTACGTCGACACGAATGAATTTTTTGAAAAGCTGAACCAAAAAAAAAAAAAAAAAAAATATTATAATTATTATTGAACTAAAGAAGGACTCGTATGTGATGGGCAAAAAAAGCTCAAAAACATTTCAAAAAGTGAATAATCTACCGTATTCAGGTAAACACAGAGGTGATCACTTTCTAGAAGTCAAAGGGTAACGTCCCTAGGGTCACATTAGGACATTGTCCTACTTGTCCCACCAGTACAAGGTCATCACAACAAAGTTTGTGTCTGTGAAAGAAGATGTTCAAGTGTTGAGCCTATATGGTTTGAATAATAATACCTCTATCTAACACTATAAAGGACTCCTTTCTATTTAGACACAGGCACGAGCTTATTCTTGTGTCGAATACAAAAGTTCGAGTTCGAATCCTGTGTTCGAAACAAACCAAATGATTCTTTAGTTAATCAAACAATTTGGTGGCCACAATGAAAAGAGTGAAAGAATGACAAGGCTTGAATAAATAGAAACTGAACCAGAATTCGAATTGTGAAAACACCACGTCATTATAAATCAACATCCCATTTAGTCAATTTTAGACTATAGACATATACAGTTAATGATTTAATAATACAATATGTTAAATAGTGGCTTAAATGAATAGAGACCCGAATTTGAATCGTAAAATCACAATATTTGAAAATTAACTTCCGATTTAGTTAAATAAAGAATGTATATTACTTTTAATAAGTTTCTAATACAATGTTATATGATTAAATAAGATCGATCAATTGATATTTTCAACAAATTTTGAATACCAATTGATTATATTCATTCATATTTTACTTAAGAATGTTTGTTATACAGTAGGAAAATATAAAACAATAAATGGTATAATAATAAATAGATAATAATTATATCATTGTTCGTCTTTGGAATTTGAATACTCTATACCTAGTTGGTATAATTTTTTATAAATTTTCAGTAGCCCATTGACACAATTCTACTGTTAACTTGACAATCAAAATGAGGTTTGTGATACAGAAGTCAAATAAAAAGAAAAAAAGACAAGGTAGCATGTGCTCATGACAATCCACATTATAGTCTGTGTTAAATCTGATCCAGTTCATTCTAACAGGTAAGTACAGTCACTTTGTCTGACCGCCCTGAAAACCTAGCCATAAACTATATAACGACAGAATACGTTTCCTCTTTCGAGAGATATAATAAAAGCTAAAGCAGAGTTATAAAATCTTTTTTTCCTGTCACTAATCCGGAGTTAATCCCTCTCTAATCCGATTATGGTTGAGTTAATCCCTTTAACCACAAATGCCGAGACGTGGAGTAATTACCTGCCCTGTGAAAGATCCCACCTAGCCAGTATGCATAATATGGGACATTTTCTTGTTGAACATTTTAGTAAATTTACAAAATTTGAAAATAGGGATTTTGAATTTTATTGTATCAGATTAGTAAACATCTATTATTTATTCTAAATATTTATTATTTAATAAAATAAATAATATTCATTGATTTTCGTCTCACCTTGCCAGTATGAATAATATGGGACAATTTCTCAGCGATCATTTTATTATAGCCACAGATTTGAAAAGGGGATTTTGGATTTTAGTTTGTCAGTCTAGTAAATATTTACCAATTATGCTAAATCAGAAAGAAAATCTTATTTTAACCAATTCCACAGTACTTTACCTCCTTTTTAAATTTTTTTTCAAATAAAGCAAGGAATGATAAAATATTTTCGGAGAGTTTAAGAGTAATGCAAAATAAAGTACATTGGAGTGATTAAGAGGGCTGTATATGCGAAACATTCTTTATGGAATATATTCCCAGTGCTATATAGAAATATTGCCTGTGGTCTCAGTTGACGAGGTGGTACATTTTTTTCTCAGCTGAGGTGTCAGTTCTAGTGGAGCCAAACCACAGGGAGTCTCACAATGTAGCTTCTGCTTAACGACCTACAACGGCAAAAAATACACAGCGCCGAAAAGTGGATCTGTCAAATAATTGCCAAGCTTCAATTTGCTTTTCTACATAATTAGGATACATTAATGTATAATTATTACATTTATACCCATCTGGATATTAGAAATTGCCAAATTCTCTTTTTCTCCTCTAAGATACATTAATGTACTGTTCTGTATTATGTACATATAGTAATAAAATAAATACTTGGTTGGGATATTCAAAATCATCTGTTATTGTCCATTACGGTATATATTGATTGTATTTTGACGTAAAATATAATAACTTCAGCTTGTCGCGATTTCTTTCGGGAACGTCCGACTATAAACTTCAAGTGTTCTAAATCTATAATAAATTGCGATTGGTTTTTCGTCGGTTAATTTATCGGCAGAAGGCAAAAGCCGACAATCGAAGGTTAGGGCCCGGTCACACGAGAGTTTTTGAAAATTTGAGGAAATTATGTTTGAACCCTTTTCATATCTATCCATGATACGCGACGTTTTTGGAGCGTTGAAGATGCTCCAAAAACGATCGTGTGACGGGCTCTAATAGTTAATGTTCTGACTGAGTACACCTATGAATGTATTTGTGGGTTTTCTTAGATGGACCAATTACCGTTAGCTTACAAATCAGCGGTTAGAAATGGTTCATCAATTACCTAGCCCTGAAATATGTAAAGTTGAATATAAATTAGTAAGAATTTGTAAAGTAAAATCTTAAAAAAAGCACTGAATCCATAAACCTTAATTCGTATTCATATAATTTATTGGTACTTGGCGGACTTAAAACGGGTATTTAATTTAAAAACTTCATTGATAATAAATATAAATTATCACTCTGAAATAAAATATTGGCTTAGAGAAATCTCAGAACATTCTAAGAATAAAATTCAGCCTATTAGCAAACACAATAAAAACTTCCATCCGCTTGAATTTATTGTCCTAAAGTAAACTATCCAAGAGTATTTTTTACGACCACGGCAAATCTGTGGTGAGACCTATTGTGCTGAGTGTTGGTCAGGTAAGTTCTTTATATCACCTCCTATGGCTGAGTCCCTTGTACTTCAAAAAACAATTCTAGCACTCTATGGGCAGACGATTAGACACTGGCCTTTTGATATAAGTTAGATTGTTGTAGAGAGATGGCGCTACTGTCACATTGTGGCATAGTTCCTTGCATAATGGAATAGGTAGCATATGTTGGTTTACCAAATTTCATTATATTGAGTTAATGAACATAATACTAATGTATAATCATTGAATTATTATAATAAACTTGATTGGCGATAGCATGACGGTTTTTATGGTCGATTTTTGAATGGTGACCAAATTCATATTACATAATTGAATAAAACGATTAATTAGATCTTGTTTAAATAGTATTTTCTTAAAAATATGATAATTGTGTATTAAATTGATAAATGAGTAACAATTCGAAATATTTTATGAATGTACACAGATAAGCTTTTCAGTAAATTTATCCTAAACATTTGTCTCAGTAATTTTTTTTTTAGGAATCCGACTAACATTTTTTCTTCATTTCCACAAAAATTATTAAAAGTTGAAGTATATTACACATTGGTAACAACTGAAAATTTTTAATTTTAAAGTGGCTAGGATGATATTAGTCTATTAATACAGTAATTTTTAGTTGGTTATTCCGTAAGTAATATTTTTTCAAAGTGTCATGAACCTAAAATATGTCATGAGGTATATATATAAAATCTGAGTTATCGGACGGTTTCACATTTTCGATCCTATTTGAAAATAGGGTTCTAGGAAATTTCGATCTTGGAAATTTCGGTCTCAGTTTACAATGGTGTTTTTAAAGAACAATAATAGAAAAAGTTGACATTATGAATACTAAAATGTGTAGTTTATTTATTAAAAGCGGATAACATCATTAACAGTTGTAAAATGATACGTAACGTTAGTAATTTTGACATGTTTTGACATAAATTTAATATGAGATTTGAGCGGAAATTTCGGTCTCAGGTATAAATAAAACTTATGAATTAGATGTATTGGCACGCCCACCTCCCACAACCCCCCCCCCCCCCCTGCCAACTCTCCAATCCCACCTGCCACGTCTTCAAAAAATCATGAGGTGTGCAGTGCAACCAACTAGCGGATGCAACAAACTACATAACAGCCATTTCTGTTGATAGATCATTCATAATTCCGAGACCGAAATTTTGGAGACCGAAAAATATATAATAATTATTATCCTTGAAATAACGAGTTAAATAATCATTATATATATATATATATTTCATATATATATATATGATTCGCAACTTATATGAGATTCCCTTAAAAATTCTAGGTTGAAATCAAGAAGTAGAGTTGGTCGATGAATAAAATGCTTTTTTCCTCTTAGCTTTTAAGATATAGTAAATGAAAAGTATTGGAAAAATATATATTATAAAAGAATTATATCATTAAAACTTACTACTTCCTGCTTGCATATTTACCTGTGTACTTACCTGTGTGTTTTAAGTTTATGTCTCACATGTGTCCCACTCAAAAATGTTAATCCGGAAGTTTGCGGTGGACCTTTAGTGCCTTCGTTAGGAGCCATTGTAATTTGTGACTTTTTAAAGTAATATCGAATTGCAAGTTATGTGAGAACCGTTCTAAAATGTTGTTCTGGAATAATGTTCTCAAATGTTGTTCTAAAATGTTATTCTAAAATGTTGTTCTCAAATGTTGTTCTAAAATGTTGTTCTGAAATTTTGTTCTAAAATTTTGTTCTAAAATTTTGTTCTAAAATGTTGTTCTAAAATGTTGTTCTCAAATGTTGTTCTCAAATGTTGTTCTAAAATGTTATTCTATAATGTTGTTCTAAAATTTTGTTCTAAAATGTTGTTCTAAAATTTTGTTCTCAAATGTTGTTCTCAAATGTTGTTCTAAAATGTTATTCTAAAATGTTGTTCTAAAATGTTATTCTAAAATGTTGTTCTGAAATGTTGTTTTAAAATGTTGTTCTAAAATTTTGTTCGAAAATGTTGTTTTAAAATGTTGTTCTCAAATGTTGTTCTAAAATTTTGTTCTAAAATTTTGTTCTAAAATGTTGTTCTAGAATTTTGTTCTAGAATTTTGTTCTAAAATGTTGTTATGAAATGTTGTTCAAAAATGTTGTTCTAAGATATTATTATGAATTGTTGGTCGAAGATAAATTTGTTGCGTATAGATATTTTTTTTTATTTTATTGATAAACACATTCCTAATTTTAAATGATAGTTTGTTTTAAGTGTCTTTTATTTCTTTTTTAAGTATTACTAACCAGTTAACTTGACCTTTATTTCTCTTTTTAGTATTTTAACTAACTAACTTGACCTTTCTTTCTCTTTTAAGTATTTTAACTAACTAACTTGACCTTTCTTTCTCTTTTAAGTATTTTAAGTAACTAACTTGACCTTTCTTTCTCTTTTTAGTATTTTAACTAACTAACTTAACTTTTCTTTCTCTTTTTAAGTAATTTAACTAACTAACTTGACCTTTCTTTCTCTTTTTAAGTATTTTAACTAACTAACTTGACCTTTCTTTCTCTTTTTAGTATTTTAACTAACTAACTTGTCCTTTCTTTCTCTTTTTAGTATTTTAACTAACTAACTTGACCTTTCTTTCTCTTTTTAGTATTTTAACTAACTAACTTGACCTTTCTTTCTCTTTTAAGTATTTTAAGTAACTAACTTGACCTTTCTTTCTCTTTTTAGTATTTTAACTAACTAACTTAACTTTTCTTTCTCTTTTTAAGTAATTTAACTAACTAACTTGACCTTTCTTTCTCTTTTAAGTATTTTAACTAACTAACTTGACCTTTCTTTCTCTTTTTAGTATTTTAACTAACTAACTTGTCCTTTCTTTCTCTTTTTAGTATTTTAACTAACTAACTTGACCTTTCTTTCTCTTTTTAGTATTTTAACTAACTAACTTGACCTTTCTTTCTCTTTTAAGTATTTTAACTAACTAACTTGACCTTTCTTTCTCTTTTTAGTATTTTAACTAACTAACTTGTCCTTTCTTTCTCTTTTTAGTATTTTAACTAACTAACTTAACTTTTCTTTCTCTTTTTAAGTAATTTAAGTAACTAACTTAACCTCTCTTTTTCTTTTTAGTATTTTAACTAACTAACTTAACCTCTCTTTCTCTTTTTAGTATTTTAACTAACTAACTTGACCTTTCTTTCTCTTTTTAGTATTTTAACTAACTAACTTGACCTTTCTTTCTCTTTTTAGTATTTTAACTAACTAACTTGACCTCTCTTTCTCTTTTTAAGTAATTTAACTAACTAACTTGACTTTTCTTTCTCTTTTTAGTATTTTAACTAACTAACTTAACCTTTCTTTCTCTTTTTAGTATTTTAACTAACTAACTTGACTTTTCTTTCTCTTTTTAGTATTTTAACTAACTAACTTAACCTTTCTTTCTCTTTTTAGTATTTTAAGTAACTAACTTAAATATCCTTTCTTTCTTAAAGAATTTACCTACTTAACTTAACCTCTCTTTTTCTTTTAAGTATGTAAAATAACTAACTAACTTCTCCATTGTACAACCTACCACCGGATTAGTCTTCTTTACTTTGTAGCACAAATAACTACTTTTCTCAGCAACTCTAGAAAAAGTCTCCAGAAAATGCAAGAGGCAGATATATTGTAGTTTGGCAATTAGTGATACTTCAACTTTTACATTGTTAGTGTACTATTGTTAGGATGGTTTGTAATGGTGTGTATTGTTAGAAAGAATTGTTAGTGAGCTTTTTAGTGTTTTGTGGAAAGAAGTAACTGTTGGATTATTTAGAGTCTGTCAGTATAATTTGATATGGTTTCTTTTACACTAACTTTCAGAAAATAATGGTACTATTTTGTTTAGAATTTACAGGGCTTAGACGAAAAATGAAAAATTTCAACATTTTGGTTTCATGGTATTTGAACATTTTAAAGACAAGCAATACTTTAAATATTTCTTTTATATGTACAATTTAAATTTCTCATTCAAAATATATCTTTTTTTCAGATATTTTAAATATTTGTAGGACATTCCTACCACGAAATGCTCTTTTTATTATTTTAAAGTGTATATATGATATATTTTATATTATTTTCCACTATTACATTAATAGCCAGGTGTAAATATATAATATTATTATTGTGACGTAAGCCGAAACATTTCATTTGAACACATATGCTAAAATGGATATGCTAAACAAGTGGACTGTACTTCAAGTTAATTTTCCTTGTTTATTATTTTACATCAATCAAATGTTGAACTGTTCGATAACAAAGACGGTTTTACGTTCAAATAATTAAGTACCATATCTAGCTAATTCTTTTATACCATATTTAATTATCAATCATTTTTTTAGTAGTATATTATATACATGTGTAATGTATGTATTTGATTTAGACACTGTTGAAAAATTAATTCAATAGTAGTATAATAATATTGATGATTATTGTAGTTACCGTGAAATAAACACCACAATGAGATATCCCCGTTTTCTATGTTTATGTACTGTAATAACATCAAGACCTGCCTCGCAATTATTACAGATTTCATGAGACTGGAGTGTAATAAAAGCGAGGCCTGCCTGTATATCAT
This sequence comes from Caprella mutica, assembly GCA_947561585.1. NCBI lineage: Eukaryota > Metazoa > Arthropoda > Malacostraca > Amphipoda > Caprellidae > Caprella > Caprella mutica. The sequence continues at coordinate 45,864 of CANNZV010001399.1, read as the reverse complement.
TAAAAAAGTATTCAATTTTATAATTTTAATGTTGCCGGCCAGCAGGAGAAGAAGATTGCAATAAGAACGTCCGTGAACCAAATGAACAATAACACTGGTCACACTTGTTAAATTTTGTTTAAATAATATTGATATCAATATATATATATTTTGGAATAATTTCAACATTACTCATGGGTCACGTTATAACTTATAATAATAATTATTTCTTTATCATTACCTTTGATAACCATTTATTTATTTATAATCTTGTTAGTCGAATGAACTCAAAAAGTATTCAACCAAATTGCCTGAAATTTGGTGGGACGATTGGTTAATGTCCAGGAACCAGATTATCAGATTTTAGAAACGAACGAGTCAAAGGTCAAGGTCATTCATAACTGAAGGATTATAGAATGGTCAAGGTCATTTATAAACAGCGGTGAAAGTATGCGCTCTACGAATATCCCAATGCTTTAAAATGCATTTTTTTTCTATGAAAAATTCACATTTTTACCATTACTAGTTCCTGAAGTTAAGAAATTATTATTTTACCCTCCCACTCATGTCTACGTTCCTCTTCTATACTCCCCCCCCCCCTTCACCCCATCAAACCCCCTCCACCCCATCAATACCCCCCCCCCACCCCATCAATACCCACCCACCCCAACACCACATCAATATGCCCATTTCAACTTGCTGTACTATATGGTCCCTATCACCGGTATCTATCTTTAGAGTGTGTCGGTATTTGGGCCCAGTAGATGAAGTATGGGACCCAAGTGACACCCCTGTGGTGATCTAAAGAAAACCTGTCAGATACTCTAGATACCATTAGATACAGCTAGATACCTTTAGATACTCTAAATACATTTAGATACAGCTAGATACCTTTAGATACTCTAAATACATTTAGATACAGCTAGATACCTTTAGATACTCTAAATACATTTTGATACAGCTAAATACCTTTAAATACCATTAGATACCCCTAAATACCACTAGATACCCCTAGATACCCCTAGATACCACTAGATATATCCTACAAACAGAATTTGCTAAGTTCATCTTCAATTTAGGTTTATAATAGAGCATCGTTAATAAAGAATGTCAAGACTTAGATTAATTCTCTCTGAATCAAATAAAGGACCACAAAGGACCACATAGGACCACAAAGGTCCAATCGCTACTGAATTCAAAGTACAAAGGACTCAATCCCTTGATTACAAAGGAATCTTGTTTTTAATTATCACAGTAGTTTAATGAGGCATGCTATTTCGATCAATTAATTAGCTTGCCTGATTGATTTTGGAAAATCAATGGATTGGTTGATTGAGTTGAAGATAATCATTTATTAGTTCTTTTAGTTTAATTAGCTTTATGTTTTTATTTTGTTTTGTTGTTAAAAAATGAAAGATAGTTTAAAATGATGTAAATGTTGCAGAGCAAATTTTCAATTCTTTTGCAATAAAAGTCCTGAATAGTAAATTATTACTTATTGATTAAAATAGTATATAAATAATATAATGATAATAACATATTATGATATTGAATTATCAAAATATCCAGTTTAAAAATTGAAAAATACAATATTATTAATGTTTTATCGAAGATGTGTTACTGTCCGATAATTCGTAAGTGCTCTTCGTCGTGATTTCAGTCGATATCACCAGGTGTTCAAAGTGTACGTCAAGCTATACATTAACTTCTTTGTAGCGTCTCTTTGCGACGTAGAATAGACGCATTCTTCTTAACGGAAGGACGTCAACTACTACTTCTTGATTGACTTTTTTGTTTGTGAACAATCGCACAGAATTTTGATTCACACCGAATGTTGTGTGAGGTAAACAGCATGCCATTTCACTGCCTTAGATCTGCCGCTAGTGGGGTAAACATTTATTATGTACTATCAGTGAAAATATTTATACAGTGTACTATCAGTGTAAATACATTATTAGTTTATTTTAATGTATGTACTTACAGATTTTTCCTGTGTTTTTAAGATTTTCCAGGTTTCCTTTTGTTTCATATTTCTTGATTATCGCTGTTTTCCAATTTTTCGTATTTTCGGTTTTCCTAATTTTATCATTTTTGTTTTACCAGATGTTCAATTTTTTAATTTTATCCGGATTTTCGTCTTTCTCCAGATTTTGATCTGTTTTTCCATACTTACATTTTATTCAGGAATCTCATTTTTTTCAGATTTATTCTGAAAATCTTGGAATACGGATTGTACAGGAGTGAAATCATTTGGGTATACGGATTGTACAGGAGTGAAATCATTGGGGTGCGGATTGTACAGGAGTGAAATCATTGGGGTGTGGATTGTACAGGAGTTAAATCAATGGGGTGCAGATTGTACAGGAGTGAAATCATTAGGGTGCGGATTGTACAGGAGTGAAATCATTGGGGTGCAGATTGTACAGGAGTGAAATCATTGGGGTGCAGATTGTACAGGAGTGAAATCAATGGGGTGCAGATTGTACAGGAGTGAAATCATTGGGGTGCAGATTGTACAGGAGTGAAATCATTAGGGTGCAGATTGTACAGGAGTGAAATCAATGGGGTGCAGATTGTACAGGAGTGAAATCATTAGGGTGCAGATTGTACAGGAGTGAAATCATTAGGGTGCAGATTGTACAGGAGTGAAATCAATGGGGTGCAGATTGTACAGGAGTGAAATCATTAGGGTGCAGATTGTACAGGAGTGAAATCATTAGGGTGCAGATTGTACAGGAGTGAAATCAATGGGGTGCAGATTGTACAGGAGTGAAATCATTAGGGTGTGGATTGTACAGGAGTGAAATCATTGGGGTGCAGATTGTACAGGAGTGAAATCAATGGGGTGCAGATTGTACAGGAGTGAAATCATTGGGGTGCAGATTGTACAGGAGTGAAATCAATGGGGTGCAGATTGTACAGGAGTGAAATCATTGGGGTGCAGATTGTACAGGAGTGAAATCATTGGGGTGCGGATTGTACAGGAGTGAAATCATTGGGGTGTGGATTGTACAGGAGTTAAATCAATGGGGTGCAGATTGTACAGGAGTGAAATCATTAGGGTGCGGATTGTACAGGAGTGAAATCATTGGGGTGCAGATTGTACAGGAGTGAAATCATTGGGGTGCAGATTGTACAGGAGTGAAATCAATGGGGTGCAGATTGTACAGGAGTGAAATCATTGGGGTGCAGATTGTACAGGAGTGAAATCATTAGGGTGCAGATTGTACAGGAGTGGAATCAATGGGGTGCAGATTGTACAGGAGTGAAATCATTAGGGTGCAGATTGTACAGGAGTGAAATCATTAGGGTGCAGATTGTACAGGAGTGAAATCAATGGGGTGCAGATTGTACAGGAGTGAAATCATTAGGGTGCAGATTGTACAGGAGTGAAATCATTAGGGTGCAGATTGTACAGGAGTGAAATCAATGGGGTGCAGATTTTACAGGAGTGAAATCATTAGGGTGCAGATTGTACAGGAGTGAAATCATTAGGGTGCAGATTGTACAGGAGTGAAATCAATGGGGTGCAGATTGTACAGGAGTGAAATCATTGGGGTGCAGATTGTACAGGAGTGAAATCAATGGGGTGCAGATTGTACAGGAGTGAAATCATTGGGGTGCAGATTGTACAGGAGTGAAATCAATGGGGTGCAGATTGTACAGGAGTGAAATCATTGGGGTGCAGATTGTACAGGAGTGAAATCATTGGGGTGCAGATTGTACAGGAGTGAAATCAATGGGTGCAGATTGTACAGGAGTGAAATCATTGGGGTGCAGATTGTACAGGAGTGAAATCATTGGGGTGCGGATTGTACAGGAGTGAAATCATTGGGGTGCAGATTGTACAGGAGTGAAATCAATGGGGTGCAGATTGTACAGGAGTGAAATCATTGGGGTGCAGATTGTACAGGAGTGAAATCAATGGGGTGCAGATTGTACAGGAGTGAAATCAATGGGGTGCAGATTGTACAGGAGTGAAATCAATGGGGTGCAGATTGTACAGGAGTGAAATCATTGGGGTGCAGATTGTACAGGAGTGAAATCAATGGGGTGCAGATTGTACAGGAGTGAAATCATTGGGGTGCAGATTGTACAGGAGTGAAATCAATGGGGTGCAGATTGTACAGGAGTGAAATCATTGGGGTGCAGATTGTACAGGAGTGAAATCATTGGGGTGCAGATTGTACAGGAGTGAAATCAATGGGTGCAGATTGTACAGGAGTGAAATCATTGGGGTGCAGATTGTACAGGAGTGAAATCATTGGGGTGCGGATTGTACAGGAGTGAAATCATTGGGGTGTGGATTGTACAGGAGTTAAATCAATGGGGTGCAGATTGTACAGGAGTGAAATCATTAGGGTGCGGATTGTACAGGAGTGAAATCATTAGGGTGCAGATTGTACAGGAGTGAAATCAATGGGGTGCAGATTGTACAGGAGTGAAATCATTAGGGTGCAGATTGTACAGGAGTGAAATCATTAGGGTGCAGATTGTACAGGAGTGAAATCAATGAGGTGCAGATTGTACAGGAGTGAAATCATTAGGGTGCAGATTGTACAGGAGTGAAATCATTGGGATGCAGATTGTACAGGAGTGAAATCATTGGGGTGCAGATCGTACAGGAGTGAAATCATTGGGGTGCAGATTGTACAGGAGTGAAATCATTGGGGTGTGGATTGTACAGGAGTGAAATCATTAGGGTGCGGATTGTACAGGAGTGAAATCATTGGGGTGTGGATTGTACAGGAGTGAAATCATTAGGGTGCGGATTGTACAGGAGTGAAATCATTGGGATGCAGATTGTACAGGAGTGAAATCATTGGGGTGCAGATCGTACAGGAGTGAAATCATTGGGGTGCAGATTGTACAGGAGTGAAATCATTGGGGTGCAGATTGTACAGGAGTGAAATCATTGGGGTGCGGATTGTACAGGAGTGAAATCATTAGGGTGCGGATTGTACAGGAGTGAAATCATTAGGGTGCAGATTGTACAGGAGTGAAATCATTGGGATGCAGATTGTACAGGAGTGAAATCATTGGGGTGCAGATTGTACAGGAGTGAAATCATTGGGGTGCAGATTGTACAGGAGTGAAATCATTGGGGTGCGGATTGTACAGGAGTGAAATCATTAGGGTGCAGATTGTACAGGAGTAAAATCATTGGGGTGCGGATTGTACAGGAGTGAAATCATTAGGGTGCGGATTGTACAGGAGTGAAATCATTGGGATGCAGATTGTACAGGAGTGAAATCATTAGGGTGCGGATTGTACAGGAGTGAAATCATTGGGATGCAGATTGTACAGGAGTGAAATCATTGGGGTGCAGATTGTACAGGAGTGAAATCATTGGGATGCAGATTGCACAGGAGTGAAATCATTGGGGTGCAGATTGTACAGGAGTGAAATCATTGGGTGCGGATTGTACAGGAGTGAAATCATTAGGGTGCGGATTGTACAGGAGTGAAATCATTGGGGTGCAGATTGTACAGGAGTGAAATCATTGGGGTGCAGATTGTACAGGAGTGAAATCATTGGGATGCAGATTGTACAGGAGTGAAATCATTGGGTGCGGATTGTACAGGAGTGAAATCATTGGGATGCAGATTGTACAGGAGTGAAATCATTGGGATGCAGATTGTACAGGAGTGAAATCATTAGGGTGCGGATTGTACAGGAGTGAAATCATTAGGGTGCGGATTGTACAGGAGTGAAATCATTGGGATGCAGATTGTACAGGAGTGAAATCATTGGGATGCAGATTGTACAGGAGTGAAATCATTGGGGTGCAGATTGTACAGGAGTGAAATCATTGGGTGCGGATTGTACAGGAGTGAAATCATTGGGATGCAGATTGTACAGGAGTGAAATCATTGGGTGCGGATTGTACAGGAGTGAAATCATTGGGATGCAGATTGTACAGGAGTGAAATCATTCGGATGCAGATTGTACAGGAGTGAAATCATTGGGGTGCAGATCGTACAGGAGTGAAATCATTGGGGTGCAGATCGTACAGGAGTGAAATCATTGGGGTGCGGATTGTACAGGAGTGAAATCATTGGGGTGCGGATTGTACAGGAGTGAAATCATTGGGGTGCAGATCGTACAGGAGTGAAATCATTGGGGTGCAGATCGTACAGGAGTGAAATCATTGGGGTGCAGATCGTACAGGAGTGAAATCATTGGGGTGCAGATCGTACAGGAGTGAAATCATTGGGGTGCAGATCGTACAGGAGTGAAATCATTGGGGTGCAGATCGTACAGGAGTGAAATCATTGGGGTGCGGATTGTACAGGAGTGAAATCATTGGGGTGCAGATTGTACAGGAGTGAAATCATTGGGGTGTGGATTGTACAGGAGTGAAATCATTGGGGTGCAGATTGTACAGGAGTGAAATCATTGGGGTGCAGATTGTACAGGAGTGAAATCATTGGGGTGTGGATTGTACAGGAGTGAAATCATTGGGGTGCGGATTGTACAGGAGTGAAATCATTGGGGTGTGGATTGTACAGGAGTGAAATCATTTGGGAGTGGATTGTACAGGAGTGAAATCATTGGGGTGTGGATTGTACAGGAGTGAAATCATTGGGGTGTGGATTGTACAGGAGTGAAATCATTTGGGAGTGGATTGTACAGGAGTGAAATCATTGGGGTGCAGATTGTACAGGAGTGAAATAATTGGGGTGTGGATTGTACAGGAGTGAAATCATTGGGGTGCAGATTGTACAGGAGTGAAATCATTGAGGTGTGGATTGTACAGGAGTGAAATCATTGGGGTGTGGATTGTACAGGAGTGAAATCATTGGGGTGCGGATTGTACAGGAGTGAAATCATTGGGGTGTGGATTGTACAGGAGTGAAATCATTTGGGAGTGGATTGTACAGGAGTGAAATCATTGGGGTGTGGATTGTACAGGAGTGAAATCATTGGGGTGTGGATTGTACAGGAGTGAAATCATTTGGGAGTGGATTGTACAGGAGTGAAATCATTGGGGTGCAGATTGTACAGGAGTGAAATAATTGGGGTGTGGATTGTACAGGAGTGAAATCATTGGGGTGCAGATTGTACAGGTGATCTCAAATAAGTACCAGGAAACTTTTTATAAAGGGTGATAAAATTATTACCAAGATAGTTGTATTTTATCCCAAAAACGCAAAATTAGGAAAAACGTCATTTATTTAATTGGAACGATAGGTCAAACTGTAATGTTCAATATGACCTGTGAAATAAGATTAGGTCATCCTGACCGTGTACGTGCGGGTCATTTTGATTTGATGAATTTTAATCTTTTTCTGAGTATAATTTTTTTATATTTATATCTATGAACTACTAATTTTACAATAATATATTTCACACAATTCGAATGAATATAGCAAGATAAATATATAAATATAAGAAGAGTTTTGAACATTTTAATGAAATAGAAAATATGTATATCCATGAAGATTTTACTTTCACATTCAATTTCTTTGAAAAATTTCTACGATTTTCGATCATGTATGAAAATATAAATGATTACCAATTTTAATTATGAACTGAATAATCACTATTATATACATATTTTTTTTTTTACATTATCAAACTAGTCCAATAACCTATAAATTTCCCAACTGTATTTTTCGTTGGTAGACCATTTGACCGCAGTATCGCCGATGGTGAACCCTATTAAGCAGAAGAATAGACTTTGTTTACAGAGTTCTCTAAGTAGCGACCAGGTGAACAGAGTTCATAGAATCATTGTCATCTTATTTGATATATTAAGAGTAGGTAGTGTAGGAATTAAGAGTAGGTAGCCTAGGTAGTATGGGTATAGGTGTGCAGATGGTCTAGCTCAAGCCAATTAGACATGCTTCTGATTCAAAGACAATGATTGTCGCACAGTGGTTCTAAGCGGTTGGATCCGGTCCACTTTGACACGTTTTTCGGACATTTACGATATGTGTTATTAGTGAGGAAAATGAAGAGGTGTTATGATCTATTAAAAGAAGCACCCAACTGTAATTAGGAGGGAGATGAATGACAGGTTTTTAATTGCGGTGAATATTGAATTTTAATGAGTTCGAACCCTTCGACCGAAGTTAGTTTTCTGCTGGAATTATTTTTAGGATGCGGTGATATTTTGGTATCAATAATAAAAACTTTTATTTTATTATAAAAGTACTGAATAGCAAAGTGATTGGTTTGTGCAAAATATACAAATAATATTCCACTAATGATGAACTCTTACGGTGAATAACATTCATACAATATCTATTTACAGTCAATACAAATAATATTTCACTAGGGATGAACTCTTACGGTGAAGAACATTCATACAATATCTATTTACAGTCAATACAAATAATATTTCACTAGGGATGAACTCTTACGGTGAAGAACATTCATACAATATCTATTTACAGTCAATACAAATAATATTTCACTAGGGATGAACTCTTACGGTGAAGAACATTCATACAATATCTATTTACAGTCAATACAAATAATATTTCACTAGGGATGAACTCTTACGGTGAAGAACATTCATACAATATCTATTTACAGTCAATACAAATAATATTTCACTAGGGATGAACTCTTACGGTGAAGAACATTCATACAATATCTATTTACAGTCAATAAAAATAATATTCCACTAGGGATGAACTCTTGCGCTGAAGAACTTTGGATGAATTAACAAAATGTTTTGTAAGCTTTTAAATAAGATGATAATTTTGTTTACTCGAATGAATATACATTAGTTTTACCTTTTTAATTTAAATGCATTGGTACTATTGGTACAGTTTTAAATATATACCATTATTATTTTTGCAAACGTGTATTCTAATTTTATGCAATTATATTATATCTTTAGTATTTTACTATAATTATAATAGTCTCCCCTGAAGTGCATCACCTCCTCGTTTTCTATCACCAACTCTTTCTATGAGGAACTGCATTATAAAATAATGCACTGTTAATTAATATAAAATCCACGGTAATTGAAACCACACATTCAACTAACTTTTGGTTTGTTATTATTAGGGTAAGTTACGAGTTATCGGACGGTTTCATAGTTTCGATCAGGTAAGAAAAGATAATTCTTCTGAATAATCGAAATTTTCGAACTCTCTAATTAATCTAAACATACCCAATTTGTTTAAATAATGTATATTATTTTATATGATGAATAGAGTGATAATTATGAATTATTATTCAATATAACAACAAATATTCATAAGTTAAACAAATTATACAATTAATACAAATTTTACAAATTATACAAATTATACCTAGTATAAATTATCAAAAATTTACAAATTTTACAAATCTTACTAATTATCTAATACTTCTGGAAATACAGGTTTGCAGAAGTATTAGATAGCACTGTGTAATAATAACAATTTTTATATTGTTTTTTCTTATATGACCGAAGATGTAGTATTGACCGATAATTCGGAACTTACCCTATAAGTAAAATACAATAGTAATTATCATTATATATACTTGTCTCTTTAATGAACGAAAATGTGAAACTGTTCTATAACTACGAACTTAGCCCAAATAGTTATTTATAGGCATGTAGCATGCCATTCACATTATGATATTAATATGAACAATATGAGTTACAGTGTTGCCATATGAGATATGAACTTGCGGTGAACTCTCAGTGAATCTAGCGGTGAACTCTCAGTGAATCTAGCGGTAAACTCTCAGTAAATCTAGCGGTAAACTCTCAGTGAATCTAGCGGTAAAGTCTCAGTGAATATCGCGGTAAACTCTCAGTGAATCTAGCGGTAAACTCTCAGTGAATCTAGCGGTAAACTATCAGAGAATCTAGCGGTAAACTCTCAGTGAATCTAGCGGTAAACTCTCAGTGAATCTAGCGGTAAACTCTTAGGCCTATTCTATACCAGCAGATTAAACGCCGCGTTTTCACTGCCTTGTTTCCGCCTCTTCAATTAATCACGGTTAAATGAATGTAAGGCGGTAGTAACGCTAGTGTAGACTGCAAATTTGCTTTCCATTCATTTAACAGTGATTGGTGCTTAAACTAGGCAGTGAAGCCGCAACGGTTTAACTGCTAGTAATGAATAGGCCGTAGTGAATCTAGCGGTAAAATCTTAGTGAATCTAGCGGCAAAGCTTTAGATAATATGGCAACACTCCAGCAAAGTATAATGCAACACTAATAGTTGTTTCTTGTAACATGTCCATCACTTCAGACCACATACGGAGACATAAAGCATATCGTGTAAAGACTTTGTGTGAGTGAATTGATATTGCTTTGTGAAAAGGTCATGCAACCTATGTCAAAACTGTGTAGAAACTAGATGACGGACACTCGTAGAGTGTATACCTTCTCCCCCGCTTATAACTTATTGACCTTGACCTTTAACCCGATTGCTTTCAAAATCTAACCAAATGGCTCCTGAATGATCATAAATCGTACCACCAAATTTCTGGCGATTTGGTTGAATACTTTTTCAGTTATTAATGACCTTGACCTTTGACCCGATGTCTCCTATGCTTATGTCTTACCTATGTCTTACTTATGTCATACCTATGTCATACCTATGTCCTACCTATGTCTTACCTATGTCTTACCTATGTCTTACCTATGTCTTACCTATGTCTTACCTATGTCTTACCTATGTCTTACCTATGTCTTACCTATGTCTTACCTATGTCTTACCTATGTCTTACCTATGTCTTACCTATGTCATAGCAATGTCTACCAATTGCTTTTACTTCCCATGTACGTGAGCTTTAAAAACGTGAACTATAGATTTAAGAGAATTTGCTGTAAATGAAATAATACGTTCATCAAATTATAACTGTGATAAAAAGGTGTTTTGGGTTTAAAATATTCACCAAAATAACAAATATAATACAATTAAATTTTAAAAAATACATTTGAAATTAACTAAATAAAATAAAATTTAAAAATAAATTGAAATAATTTAAAAAAGTTGCTATAAAAAATTTGAAGAAAAAAATTAAATCAAAAATCAATTTATTTCCTAATGTTTATTCTATTCCATACGGAGGAAATCATCGCCATGTATTATTCTATTACCCTCTCATGACAACATTAAACACACGGGGGAAGTACTGCCCCCCCCCCCTCTAACCCCCCCCCCCCCTAATCCTCACCCCCCACTGCGTGTACACGGTAAGAGTGTTAGATCACGCTGAGAGAGTGTGTAGAGTGTGGTTACTCACACGCTACACACCCACAGAGTGTTAGGTCAAAACAATTAGGGTTAGTACCCAGTTATCGGACAGAAACATATTATCAATTAAAGGTTATTAATTGTTATTTAACTTTTGTCACAATTTGGTTTAAATAACTTATGTTAATATAATTTAAATAACGAGTTAAGATAAATACTATTTTCTCGCACATGCTCGAAATTGTGGTACTGTCCGATAACTCGAAACTTACCCTTAGGTGTTTTGTATGGAAAAGATAAATAAAACTATTGAAGAAAAAGTAACCATTGATATCCGGAAATAACAGTTAGATTGGGTCGCAGTACTCGGATAGTGGGACAGCTATCACAGGTCATGTTAGGTCAATGAGTCATTTCTAAAGGTCAGATTGGGGCATGACCTAACACCCACTGTCAGAATACGGTGAGTGTCTCATTCCCTCAATTAAATTTTAACTTATATCATTATTTGTAGGTATAGTATCTTTAGCATATTCTAGCTCCAAGACTTACGATGAATTCTGAGTTATCGTTCGGTGTGACACTTTCGATCATATACAAAATGATTAAATAATAACTAAATTACATGATCGAAAATGTGTAACTGTCCAATAACTCCAGACTTACCCTATCAATCAAATTGATATAACTATCTAAGTTTAACTACAATAATTATTTTTACCTGCAATCACAGTAATAAAAAAATTTCAACTAACAAAATAACATAACATAATTTGTAGCTATAAATAAGGGGATTAAAGTCTACCTGTAATTAAGATGAATGGAGAGGCAGGTGAGAGCGACTAATGTTACCTTCATAAATAACGGATGGTTATGTCTTAGCCGGCATTCATTCATAATCTTGTTCTTCGCATAACTCAAAAAGTAGTCAACCAAATTGTCTGAAATTTGGTGGAACGATTGGTCATTATCCAGGAACCAGATTATTAGATTTTGGGAGCAAAGGTCAAGGTCAAGGTCATTTATAACTAAAAAAGTTTTCAACCAAATTGCCTGAAATTTAGTGGGACGGTTGGTCAATATCCAGGAAGGCGGTGATGATATGCGCTCTAATAGAGTATGTTCTAGTTATACCTATATTGGGTAATTGATATAATCAATGTAATTAGGTATAATAACTTAATGTAATATGTATATAATTATTATTTATATAGACTATTTAGAAAGCTTAAACAATAGCAAAATTAATTTACAATGAATGAAAGTTGTTTCGATCCATCCTCTCCATTATTTGATTTTTCTATAATTATAATTAAAATAAGTGATTAGAATTAAAATAAGCGATGAAATTAGAAAGTTCCTTCTTTTTCAATCACAAAATATATTCTATAGTTTTGTAAAAATAACATTTTGTATTTTAATATTACACACTGAAAAAAAAATACGAGTCAAATTGACTCAAAATTTTGAGTTTTCAATTTGTCCCAGAACTGGCTCTAAAATGTGAGTCAATTTGACTCATCCTAACATTTTACTCAAAAACCAGAGTCATATTGACTCCTAATTCATAGTCAGATTGACTCAGGTAGAGTCAATCAAGAGAAAAGACTCCAATATTGGAGTTTTGCCAGCCTTGACTCAAGCGACGAGTCAGGTTGACTCGTATTTTTTTCCCAGTGTACCTTGTTCAATTTGTACCACATGTGGTACACCAAACAGTGAAGGGTTTAGCATCTACGATATTATTGATCAATGGTTAAAATTCAATTAATAAAATGTTGATAAACATGAAGAATGTAACTATGATACGCACGGGAATATATTGACTTGATATTTAAATTCCCCTGTTTTTATTCAATTTTTAAATGTATTTTATCTATAAAATAAATTAGACTATGCAGAAAATTTAATTTTAATTCATTAAAAGTAACCTAATAACGGGTAAAAAATTGTTTTTGATGATGACCCGTTATTTTTAACGGGAAAGTACACTAGTTTAAAAGTAAAATTCAATTAATAAAATGTTAATTATTTGTTTTTAAGTATAAAATGTTACCTCGATTGAAAATTTTCATACACAACGTTCGCATTTTTTGTATTTAAATTTTAACAACCTCTTTATAATACTAACTTAATAATATATTTAATTATTACTTTCTATCTTTACTATGATTTTACTAATAGAGTTTAATTATTTACATTATAGCGTTTGTTAATTGTTTCACTTGTTATGAGAAGCTACCGTAGAGTGGTGGGTAGACTGTTAGTTGAAGTTTAAATTAGGTAATATTATTAAATATTATAATAAGGTTGTAGATATACTAGTAAAACATTTATTTTTTGATTGGTTTTAAAAATTTCTAATATTTGAAAAGTTTTTAATTCCTTTTAGGTATAATTTGTCCTGTTTAAATTGTTTTTAGAATAATGTTAATGTTTATTTGATTAATAAAATAATTAAATAAAAATTAATTTATAATTTTTGGATCATATAGATATTTTATATGTTACATAGGAAAAGTTATGAATTATCGGTCACTACTACATCTTCGGTCATATAAGAAAAAACAATATAAAAATTGTTATTATTAGATAGCACTGTGTAATAATAATAATTTTTATATTGTTTTTTCTTATATGACCGAAGATGTAGTACTGACCGATAATTTAGAACCACCCCTATCATACATTTATAAATTCGGTAATATTTGGTTTATTATTGTATATATTTTGAAACTGTAAAAAATTATATTTTCATATGGATAATAAAAGGAAAAATATTTATTGATAGTTACGAGTTATTGGACAGTTCCACATTTTCGATCATGTAAGAAAATGTAAAATAAGTATTATTTAACTGTTATTTTAAATTAAATAAACCAAAGAAATTCAGAGATAAGTAATTAATATAATATATTTTTGCTTACATTGTCGAAAATGTGGAACTGTTCGATAACTCGGAACTTACCCTGGTTACCTCATTTCACAGAGAATTTTAAAAGTCATTTACTTCATTTTACTTCAGTTTTTCCTAACGAGATCGAATTATTTCAGTCTGGTGTCGGACAAAGAAAACTGATTTCGAAAATAGAAAGAAAACGGGATTCGAACCAGGCCCCTCATAGAAAACTGACACACGGGTTCAACCACAGACTGAACTAAATTTAAATAAATTATTTTAAAGTTTGTTTTCACTCAATGATAACCAAATTTATAATTAATTATTATTTTAATATAATACAACTATTATTTATTAACCAATTTGATATCAATAACCAACAATGTTCGAAGACAGTCAACTTTTTACCTCAAATTTGTATTTAGTAAACAAATTCTTCAAGTTTCATAAATTAATAAAAAAAATCACAATTTTCGAAAAACTCTACAAAATTTCATAATCATTTAATCAGCTGAAAATAAACTTTGAAATTGGAGAAGAATTATAGCCGAAATTTAGATTTGATTTTACATGATATGGGAGAAACATTTTTAAAGACAGCCACCAATAGTTGTAAATAAAGTACACAGTGAAGGGTTAAAACAACCACCAATAGTTGTAAATAAAGTACACAGTGAAGAGTTAAAACAACCACCAATAGTTGTAAATAAAGTACACAGTGAAGGGTTAAAACAACCACCAATAGTTGTAAATAAAGTACACAGTGAAGGGTTAAAACAACCACCAATAGTTGTAAATAAAGTACACAGTGAAGGGTTAAAACAACCACCAATAGTTGTAAATAAAGTACACAGTGAAGAGTTAAAACAACCACCAATAGTTGTAAATAAAGTACACAGTGAAGGGTTAAAACAACCACCAATAGTTGTAAATAAAGTACACAGTGAAGAGTTAAAACAACCACCAATAGTTGTAAATAAAGTACACAGTGAAGGGTTAAAACAACCACCAATAGTTGTAAATAAAGTACACAGTGAAGGGTTAAAACAACCACCAATAGTTGTAAATAAAGTACACAGTGAAGGGTTAAAACAACCACCAATAGTTGTAAATAAAGTACACAGTGAAGAGTTAAAACAACCACCAATAGTTGTAAATAAAGTACACAGTGAAGGGTTAAAACAACCACCAATAGTTGTAAATAAAGTACACAGTGAAGAGTTAAAACAACCACCAATAGTTGTAAATAAAGTACACAGTGAAGGGTTAAAACAACCACCAATAGTTGTAAATAAAGTACACAGTGAAGGGTTAAAACAACCACCAATAGTTGTAAATAAAGTACACAGTGAAGGGTTAAAACAACCACCAATAGTTGTAAATAAAGTACACAGTGAAGAGTTAAAACAACCACCAATAGTTGTAAATAAAGTACACAGTGAAGGGTTAAAACAACCACCAATAGTTGTAAATAAAGTACACAGTGAAGAGTTAAAACAACCACCAATAGTTGTAAATAAAGTACACAGTGAAGGGTTAAAACAACCACCAATAGTTGTAAATAAAGTACACAGTGAAGGGTTAAAACAACCACCAATAGTTGTAAATAAAGTACACAGTGAAGGGTTAAAACAACCACCAATAGTTGTAAATAAAGTACACAGTGAAGAGTTAAAACAACCACCAATAGTTGTAAATAAAGTACACAGTGAAGGGTTAAAACAACCACCAATAGTTGTAAATAAAGTACACAGTGAAGAGTTAAAACAACCACCAATAGTTGTAAATAAAGTACACAGTGAAGAGTTAAAACAACCACCAATAGTTGTAAATAAAGTGCACAGTGAAGAGTTATAACAACCACCAATAGTTGTAAATAAAGTGCACAGTGAAGAGTTAAAACAACCACCAATAGTTGTAAATAAAGTGCACAGTGAAGAGTTAAAACAACCACCAATAGTTGTACATAAAGTGCACAGTGAAGAGTTAAAACAACCACCAATAGTTGTAAATAAAGTGCACAGTGAAGAGTTAAAACAACCACCAGTAATTGTAAATAAAGTACACAGTGAAGAGTTAAAACAACCACCAATAGCTGTAAATAAAGTGCACAGTGAAGAGTTAAAACAACCACCAATAGTTGTAAATAAAGTGCACAGTGAAGAGTTAAAACAACCACCAACAGTTGTAAATAAAGTGCACAGTGAAGAATTAAAACAACCACCAATAGTTGTAAATAAATTGCACAGTGAAGAGTTAAAACAACCACCAATAGTTGTAAATAAAGTGCACAGTGAAGAGTTAAAACAACCACCAATAGTTGTAAATAAAGTGCACAGTGAAGAGTTAAAACAACCACCAATAGTTGTAAATAAAGTGCACAGTGAAGAGTTAAAACAACCACCAATAGTTGTAAATAAAGTGCACAGTGAAGAGTTAAAACAACCACCAATAGTTGTAAATAAAGTGCACAGTGAAGAGTTAAAACAACCACCAATAGTTGTAAATAAAGTGCACAGTGAAGAGTTAAAACAACCACCAATAGTTGTAAATAAAGTGCACAGTGAAGAGTTAAAACAACCACCAATAGTTGTAAATAAAGTGCACAGTGATGAGTTAAAACAACCACCAATAGTTGTAAATAAAGTGCACAGTGAACGTTTATTTTTTTACGAGTTTTTAAGTTTCAGTTCAATTTCATTTTTCTTGGTCTAAAATTACAGATAATATTAATGTGAGCGATTTAATCTGATCATTTTTCATAAATCGGATATTTTAAAATTTGTGATGTATATTTTCTATAATTGATTTTTTTAATTCTGTTGTGACTGAAATAAAGGCACACATATTCCTCTCAATTTACATTCTTCAACCTGCATCAAAATTAATTGAAAATTTCAAAGTTACAGTAAAACTCACGAGTTATGAAGCACTCGAGTAATGAAGGACCTGAGTGATGAATTATTTTCTAAGCTTAATAGAAAACGATGAAAATTAATAATTTTATCATTCTATCTCTAAAAAAACATAGTTTTCTCCAAGATTTAAATCATAGGAAACTATCTAGCGCACCTGAGTTATGAAGTAACCAATACTTTTTCACTGTAGGTAATTTTAAAAGGTGCATTTTTAAACTAATTAACCAATATATTCCTTTCCAACCGTTCCATTTTTCTCATACCAATTAATAACAATTTAAACAATTAATAACAATTTAAACAATTAATAACAATTTGAACAATCAATAACAATTCAAACAATTAATAACAATTTAAACAATTAATAACAATTTAAAGTATATGCACAGAGAGTGAAAATAATCGCCACTCACTGTGCTAATTCCACTCAAGGATAATCTGCTCGATCTCGCAATTGATGGTGTACAATAAGCTATAAATAGTCTACAGTGCATGTACGAGTCTAATGAACTCGTACTACTACCACCAACTATATTGTCGGGGTAAGGTACGAGTTACAGATCGGTTCCTTATTTTCGATCCTGTAAGAAAGGGGAACTTATTAAAATTAATATCATCTATTTTATATTTTTATTGGTATCCGTGATACCTGCATGTATCACGGATACAAACGTGATACCTGAAGGTATCATGGATACAAATGTGATACCTACAGGTATCATGGATACAAACGTGATACCTGAAGGTATCATGGATACAAATGTGATACCTACAGGTATCATGGATACAAACGTGATACCTGAAGGTATCATGGATACAAATGTGATACCTACAGGTATCATGGATACAAACGTGATACCTGAAGGTATCATGGATACTAATAAAAATAGATCATTTAGGGATCTAAACATTTTAAAGCACATTGTCACTACCCAATCCTTCTCCCCATCCATCCATCCGGGCCCCCATCTGTGCCAACTCTCTCCATGGAGTGTCATTTCTCGCACCATCAGTTGACTATCTCACCAAAGACTGTTCTATTGGACAGATTGTTTATCGCCACAAAAGATATAAAGTCCTTTTCCTTGATTATAAATTATGTTGTATTATCGAGATAAATTTATAGACGCTCAATTTACACCTGAATGTGAGTATAACAATGGGGCTGATGGAGACCTTTGTGGGGCCTAAACCTCTATACCTTGGGTAGGTGTTAGCGGATAGAAAATTAGGTGTAGGTGTAGGTGAGTGTAGGTGTTGGTGTTAGTAGGTGTAAGTAAACTATGTATGTCTTGTTTTATTGGTTTCTGCATTATTTTTTTCACAATAAGTTTTACTTACTATTTATTATCATATATCATATATGATAAAGGTTTAAGGGTAACGACTCAATTACCGTCTGTTTACAGTTACCGGACAGTCTGTGTTACGTCATGATAGGTTTTTTTTTTTTTTTTTTTTTTTTTTTTTGCTGATGACCTTCGTTAACTTCCCTTGTACGGTAACTGTGAACATACGGTAATTTAGATATAATAATTACCCTGGCGTACATTTGATTTCTGGTCATTTGATCCCCGTACAATTTGATCCCCCGTCAATTGATTCATGGTGATAATTTTCCCAGTCATATTTTCCTGTTTATACTCCTATAGTAGATATTTTTACAGTTGATCAATATCAAAATTACCAATGAAAACAGCTTATATCATTCATTTAAGTATTCATCCACCGTTACGCTATAACTAGGGTTGTGACAATATACATTTAAAATCATAGATCTTATGAATATCACAGACGAAATGAAATGGTATCGAATACTATATACCGCTGGTGTAGAACCATTCAATACTCTTTAATTCTCTCCGTCTATAATATTTTCAGGATCTATGATTTTAAACGCATATTGTCACAACCCTACCTATAACATGGAATATTAAATGGTACTATAGTGACCAATATGCAACAAAAGGTCAAGTGTTTATTGTGTTTTGTAACTCCTTAATTCAAAGGCAATAGAAGAAATCAAATTAATCTTTAGAAAAAAGATGCTAATCGAACTGATCCCCGGTGCATTGTACTGCCATCCTATTTAGATTGTTGCACTTCCACCTTCTCTATTGCACTTGAGTGCATAACTCAAACCCAAACAGTAACCCATAAAAGGTAAGTAGAGTCCCCACAGTTAATCTCTATAGTCCTTTGATTAGTAGTTGCAACTGGTGTAGCAGCCCATCAAGAAAAACAATATTGATTGAGAACTTTAAAGGATCCATTTTTTATCCTTAAAACTACATTTGTTCGAAAATTTCCTCTATAGAAATTATATAAGGGATTGTCGAATTGCAAATTATTTTTTATAGTTCTCTTCAATAGATACCCTCATCCTTATTTGTAAGAGTGACTATCATTAAAAATCTAAATGAAACAGCAACCAGTAATACTTTTTCAACTAGTTCATAAAAAGGAATAAAAAATAAAATGTTTTTTTTAAATATCAATTTAAGTCTAATATTGAATTAGGTAGAATAACAAATCATTAAAAATAGAAAGTTAAAATACCAGTTTCTGTTCATCGACAGCTGAAATGTCAGTTCCATTTTTTAATGGCAGTTTAAACGCCGCGTTTTCATCGCTCAGTTTACGCCTCTTCAAATTTATCACGTTTAAATGAATGGAAAGCAAATTTGCCTTTCATTCATTTAACCGTGATTAAATGAAAAAGAGTAAACTGTGCGGTAAAAACGCAGCGTTTTAACTGCTATAGTATAAAATGGGCCCTAGGCAGCAGTTCACAAAGGGTAACCGCACGGTCAATATTTGCATTGTGTTAAAATTACTGCCGTAGTTAATAGGCCTATTACCAAGCAATTTAAATTCAATTGAACTTTGCTATATCTAATACTTTGTTATAGCTATTACTTTGTTATACCTAATACTTTGTTATATTTATTACTCTGTTATATTTATTACTTTGTTATACCTAATACTCTGTTATATTTATTACTTTGTTATACCTAATACTTTGTTATATTTATTACTTTGTTATACCTAATACTCTGTTATATTTATTACTTTGTTATACCTAATACTCTGTTATATTTATTACTTTGTTATACCTAATACTCTGTTATATTTATTACTTTGTTATACCTAATACTCTGTTATAGTTATTACTTTGTTATACCTAATACTCTGTTATATTTATTACTTTGTTATACCTAATACTTTGTTATATTTATTACTTTGTTATACCTAATACTTTGTTACATGACTCATTTCTAATTTAAATAATCTACCTATTAAGGAAACCTGAACAATGGAATCTTCACAGCAATATAATAGATATTAGATTGCGACTGTTAAACGATGTGTTCGAATGGAATTGAAATCATTTAAGATATGAATAGTAATGCAATCTCTAAAATATAAAATTGTGACACTGGTATCGAATGTAACTGAAGGTCAGTGTGACTAACAGTACAGTGAGTGTTAACAAAAGTTAGCCTGAAGTCTGTGTTAGTCAATACCCTAAAATATACACTATTGAAAACAGTATAGTTACCCTTAGATCTACACTATTAAATACAATAGTTACCCTAATATCTTTAAAGGTAATATAATATATACCTTAAAATCTGCACTGGTAAAAACAGTATAGTTACCCTTAGATCTACATTACAAATACAATAGTTACCCTTAAATAAAAAATACAATAGTTACCCTTAAATAAAAATACAATAGTTACCCTTAAATAAAAATACAATAGTTACACTTAAATAAAAATACAATAGTTACCCTTAAATAAAAATACAATAGTTACACTAATATAAAAATACAATAGTTACCCTTAAATAAAATACAATAGTTACCCATACACAAAAAATAGAATGGTTTCACAAGTTAACATAAAATCAACACTATCAAATACAGTAGTTACCCTAACTATACCTTCAAATACACAAATTACCCCAAAATCTCATACCCAAAGTTACCCCAAATACCACTACACACTAATTCACTCCCATTCTGTGAATTTCTACCCTAAAAAAGACTAGTCATGTATTTTGAAGTCAAAAGGAAGTTGCATGTTTAAAGAAAGGCTCAGCAGATCACACTAACTAGTATTTTATTATCATGTAAATACTTATTGTACCCAATGAAAACACTTAGTCGCTCTTTTTATCAAATGATTGTAAAAAACACTGTGTTTGTTATCTTTGTAGGAGGAGTGTTTGACAAACTGTTTGACAAACTCCCTCATCCTATTTAAGTGCACTTGCTAAACTTTAATCTTCTATTGAAGGAATTAACTGGAATATTTTTAAGCCTTTGCAACTGAAATCTGTGTGTCACAGGTTATGAATATTCTAAAATAGGAAATTGTATAATGAAAATATATTTTTTTTCTTTGAGGTTATACAAATTAAAATTCGCTTCTTAACAAGAGCTTGAACTATTTTCAGTCTTTCGTCGGACAATCTCAATTAAAAATCCTGACGATAATGTCTTTATTTTACGATAAAATACCATCAATATTTACCGTAATGGACAATAACAAACAATCTGCCAATTGTAAATATACTGAATGGAATTCTTTACAATTTTATTTAGATTTCGATCGTTCAGTTAGTATATAAACTATGATTCATTATATAAAATATAAATACATTATTTTCTCTTAATATCAATTTGCATAAATTAATCAATTATGAATTCAAAATATCAGAGTATATTTTGATATACTCCTTCTCCATACATTATTCATATCATTTGAATTACCATACATAAAGAGTTCTCTTTCTATGGTGGAGAATAAAATGAGTCACAATCAAAAGAAAATTATTAACATCGATAAATAGGGTGAATTGGTAATAAGGCGATACGCCCATTAGTGATAACTGGAATATAGTTAGCTCTATGGAGAAAGTGATATTTTTGTTAGAAATATATAGGTCTTAGAATATAATCGATTAATGACTGAACACTTGTTCTAAATAGGTATTAGGTATGACTGTAATAAGATGACTGAACACTAGTAATAAGTAGGCATTAGGTATGACTGTATTAAAATGACTGAAAACTAGTACTAAATAGGCAGGCATTAGGTATGACTGATATTATAATGACTGAACACTAGTACTAAATAGGCATTAGGTATGACTGTATTAAAATGACTGAAAACTAGTACTAAATAGGCAGGCATTAGGTATGACTGATATTATAATGACTGAACACTAGTACTAAATAGGCATTAGGTATGACTGTATTGAAATGACTGAACACTAGTACTAAATAGGCATTAGGTATGACTGTATTAAAATGACTGAACACTAGTACTAAATAGGCATTAGGTATGACTGTATTAAAATGACTGAACACTAGTACTAAATAGGCATTAGGTATGACTGTATTAAAATGACTGAAAACTAGTACTAAATAGGCAGGCATTAGGTATGACTGATATTATAATGACTGAACACTAGTACTAAATAGGCATTAGGTATGACTGTATTAAAATGACTGAACACTAGTACTAAATAGGCATTAGGTATGACTGTATTGAAATGACTGAACACTAGTACTAAATAGGCATTAGGTATGACTGTATTAAAATGACTGAACACTAGTACTAAATAGGCATTAGGTATGACTGTATTAAAATGACTGAACACTAGTACTAAATAGGCATTAGGTATGACTGTATTAAAACGACTGAACACTAGTACTAAATAGGCATTAGGTATGACTGTATTGAAATGACTGAACACTAGTACTAAATAGGCATTAGGTATGACTGTATTAAAACGACTGAACACTAGTACTAAATAGCCTTTAAGAATATAAGAGAACTGTCGAGTATTATAATGAAAATGTTCAAGAATGTTGTTGAAATAGAGATCATATTTTGATGCTAAAAGGAAAACAATATTCAATGCAGTTGATCACTACCTACAAACACCTGTGAGTTTAACTATGCAGACTATCATTCCCCTTACCTTATCATTGATGTTTATTTATGCGTGAATAATGCGTTGAACAATACGGCCAAATAAGAGAATAATCAATAACAACGTCACACCGACCACCATCACAATGAAGCCCTTAATTTCTGATCATTATTCATAGAGGGCGCTAAAGGCGTCCAATTAAAAACATTCCCGCTGTGACCAACTCAAACTGATAAAACTGTTCACCTGACCGAATCTATAGAATTGCTAAATTACAACTGATAATTTATCAATGGATGGCAGTAGGTTGGGCTTTGATACGTCTGATATCGAGATAGCTTGTGTATTTGTTTGACTTGGTGATTCATCATGACCAAAAGCGACACCTACGGTAACATCTAGAACTTATTGATAGGTGCGTGATGTCTGGTAACCTTTTGTAGTCTATAGAGGAATTTAGTTATTTTGAAGTCGTAAACAACAGATGGGGCATTAGGCAAGAGCTTAGCTTTGTGAGTGTTCAACAGAGAACAACTTGACTCCCGACTGTTATAGCTCCAATAAAACTCAGATGGCATTCACTCTGATCTCATAAAGTGAGATTTCCTCTCACCTGTCATTCAGCTATTTGTTAATCCTCAAAAGAACTTTTAAATTTCCTATTCATTGTGCAGGACGCTCAATTATCACCGCTATATACTGTACATCAAAACAAATCCTCAGAATTAGTGTTTTCTTCAATACCTCAAAAACATTATTAATCTTGAGACATGACAATAGCAGAATTTATAGAATATTTCACGACAATCATGACCACGGGGTTCTTCAATAGACTTATTTAGAATTCTTTCTCATTGCAATCAAAAAGTCTTTATTCAAATGATATGCAACGGAGAAAAGAAGATTCGTGGTCTTTTCACTGGACATCAAGGAAATCCATCAAGCTAACAAGCAGACTTGTGCTAAATTGATGAACCTTTCAAAATAGTCACGAATTGGCCATTCTCCGACACCTCGAGTTCTAATAGCGGACTCTCAATGCCTATTGTTAGTCAATAATAACAACAATATGATCATGGCAGGTCAGATGGTGGGTCTTGCTGAGAGAATCTCAAAACCAGTCAAGAATCCAGTGTCATACATTGCAATTATTGGGCGGCATGTATAGCTGAGCGTGAACTAAAGATTGCAGTTATTCAAAGTAGCTTTAATAAACACTATAGACAGAGTCGCCTCGATAAATCAGACAGCGCACGATGAGCCTGATTGCATCTGAATTGACTATAACAACAATAAAGGAATATCTATGCCGAACAACCAATCCTCTGATTACTAACAATACCAACCTGTGAAGAGATATGAGCTTTTCGTGGGTGCTTACATCTCTCCAGTCCGACTGCTCCCACCATCAGTGCAAAGCGCGAGAGAATCTACCTAAAGCTTCAACTTCTCAACACTAGATGGCGCTTACAAAGAACAATCGATTCCCACAATCAGTGGTAATACCTTCAACTATTTTACACTGTATACTTCCTAGAATACTTCATTATCAATAACTTTCTATATCTTTCAATGACTGACAGTCATGATAGTTTTTATTCATCTTATTGCCGTCACCGCCATCTGTTGGCGGAATTTAGCAGCTCCAGAGTGTCCGCGTTATCCCACACCTCTTGTCGCTCCACCTAGCGGTTCCCTACCAACTTTGAGCGCTAGAAGGTGTGAAATTCGCCACAGGGGTGCGAATACCACCCGCTGGGCTGAATCTTCTTCATAGTTAGCGTTAAAAGCGAGAGCCTCGAACTTCTATGTCCTATGATAATGCCAATGAAATCCTTTTATTATTTGTCAAACAATTTAGAGACGAGAATGTGCGTTGGTCTTTCTTGTTTTAGGACTGTATTTTCACCAGCCTGTAACTCCTATACTATTTACATACCATGTCCAACTATTAGTTAGTATCCCTGATACACATTAGTGTACCTTGATACCTACCTAAAGTATACCTTCCAGTGTTCGTAGCTTGGATACAACATAAATAAAGGATTAGTTTGATGCGTATTAATGTTTTCTTTTGTGCGTGTGTACAGGGCATTATGTGTGTAGTTAGGAGTGTATTATGGGCAGTACAATGCAATATAGAGACCACAATACACACATCCAAAGCCATAGTCACTGAGTACTGTAAGATTCATCTCGGGATCATCAATTATCACTAAAAATTCAAGGAATTTACCTCTAAGGTGACTCAACTAAGGTGAATGTGAATTTAACTCCACCAACCACATGGTGGAATATGACCTTATTATAACTATCAAATTACAATAATTCCTTTTCTCTTAATAAAAGAAAAAAATCACGAATGAATGTCTATATTATAATTATTTAAATTAACTACAATGTGTTTTATATGAGATGTGTAACAACAATCATGAGCGAGTTACAGAGGAAATGGAGTTACAAACAAATAGAAACGCTAGTCATTTCCATGTAATTTGTTATTTTCTTTCTTACTATTGCTGTCTCTTATAGAGTTACTTTATTTTGCATAAATAAAGCCCTGGCGATAGAGGTAATTTACAACCATTGTACAACTTCTTTGTTAAACACCATCCGCTGTGTAATCAACACTGTAAATAGTATAACACTTTGTAATCCACACTGTAAATAGTATAACACTTTGTAATCAACACTGTAAATAGTATAACACTTTGTAATCCACACTGTAAATAGTATAACACTTTGTAATCTACACTGTAAATAGTATAACACTTTGTAATCTACACTGTAAATAGTATAAAACTTTGTAATCCACACTGTAAAAAGTATAACACTTTGTAATCCACACTGTAAATAGTATAACACTTTGTAATCTACACTGTAAATAGTATAACACTTTGTAATCCACACTGTAAATAGTATAAAACTTTGTAATCCACACTGTAAATAGTATAACACTTTGTAATTTACACTGTAAATAATATAATGATTTGTAATCCACACTGTAAATAGTATAACACTTTGTAATCCACACTGTAAATAGTATAGCACTTTGTAATCTACACTGTAAATAGTATAACACTTTGTAATCTACACTGTAAATAGTATAACACTTTGTAATCCACACTGTAAATAGTATAACACTTTGTAATCCACACTGTAAATAGTATAACACTTTGTAATCCACACTGTAAATAGTATAACACTTTGTAATCTAGTATAACACTTTGTAATCTACACTGTAAATATTAACATTTTAGGTATATATCGGTGATTGGATAGTATCGGTGATTGGATAGTATCGGTGATTGGATAGTATCGGTGATTGGATAGTATCGGTGATTGGGTAGTATCGGTGATTGGATAGTATCGGTGATTGGATATATCGGTGATTGGATAGTATCGGTGATTGGATAGTATCGGTGATTAGGTAGTATCGGTGATTGGATAGTATCGGTGATTGGGTAGTAACGGTGATTAGGTAGTATCGGTGATTGGATATATCGGTGATTGGATATATCGGTGATTGTGTAGTATCGGTGATTGGTAGTATCGGTGATTGAATAAGTCCATTAAATACCCAAACACGGTAACCTATCCAAACATCAATTTGCTCACTATCATAGGCAGTCACAAACGGCAGTATAGCGAACAAACTCTACGAACAAAAGATGATCTAAAACAAATAGTATCACCACGAACTAAGTAAGTCAAATAGTGTATCTTTACTGAGACTACATCTGAGCCTACAGGCCTACCTATCCAATGAGACTACATCACTACTGCAAGATGGAACAAGTGTGTCGATATGGCTTATAACCAGTTGTTATCGATCTTTTCCTCATTTTAAATAATTTAACTCATATTTTATTTCGTATCCATGATACCTGAAGGTATCATGGATACGAAATCCATGATACTGCTATAATATAGAAAATTATCTATCGCAAATAAAGATTTTCTAAAATAAAGAAACATGGAATTTTTTTCAAACTACAGATATCTTCAATTTTATTTTCTTATTTTAGTTCAAAAGTTTCATACTTTTTTTTTAATTCTGGAGATTTGAAAATAAATCCTCACAATAAAATTATCTGGTAAAGTGAGTGACCTCACTCGACTGTAATGAGGCCTTGTTCTATTAGTACACCCATATTTACTAGCCATTAAAGATGCCTTTGAACTTTCCTTTGGTTAGACCTGTACGTTAAAGTCTTTACATTAAAGGTTGCAATTTCTATCACCAACTTAAGAAAAGCGGCCTACCCAGATGAAAAAAAAATCACGATTTTCCATCCGTGATTCTAATTGATGATAAAAAGATCATCTATCTACGACAATAAATTATTAGACTAAAATACAAATTTAAAACACTCTCAGTCTTTCGTCGGACATTCCAAATAAAAATCTTGATAATTTACCGTAATGGACAATAACAGACGATCTACCGATAGTAAATTCTCCGATCGAGTCACATGCTATTTTTTTTTAAAACCTGGCATATAATTCCACCTTGCAAACACATGGTTATCATGTGGTAATTCCATGTTAAACCCATATCATATCCACATGTCAATTACCATACTTATAACCAGTGTTTACCATATGTAATTTACCACATTCATAACAACATGTGAATTACAATACTTATAATATATGTTAACCACACGTAATTCATTACATTACAATGAAAACCTACATGTAATACATAATTATGGTATCCATTTCCAAAAAGAATACATGGTATACACATGTTATAAATGAGTAAGTGCCACATGGTATACACATGTTTTAAATGAGTAAGTGCCACATGGTATACACATGTTTTAAATGAGTAAGTACCACATGGTATACACATGTTTTAAATGAGTAAGTGCCACATGGTATACACATATGACTCTTAACAGTGAATAAACAATCCACTAATGTTCAATTTATATTCACTAATCACTAGTGACTGGTATAATCACTGATATTCACTAATCACACTAATCACTAGTGACTGGTATAATCACTGATATTCACTAATCAAAATATCAAAGCACCATTTTGAAGTAAGTTATCACACTTTTTTGTTCATATAAGAAGAAAGATACAATTTAACCTTGTACCTGGTTAATATTTTCTTTATCTGACCGAAAAAGTGGAACTGTCCGATAATTCATAGCATACCTACATATCATCTTTCTCTTTTTGTCTCAAGGTGGGCAAGTGAATTCGAGTTACTACTAGTTAGGTTAGAGTGATCATAGCTATACAAGCTTGTATATGTGCTCATTTCACTGTATACCTGTAAAACGGTAATTTTTATAATTAATTACCTTTGTTTGCTTATCATATTTTACTTTATGTAAAACTATCACCATTTCTTTATTATCTTTTTTTTTATATGATACAACTTTAAAATCTTACATTCTACTATCTCTGTTATCTCTTCTTCTTGTTTTCTTTTATCTGCTAATGTATAATCTACATCTTTCAAAAAAAGACTGTATAACTCCATTAAAAAGAGAAGAAGTTTATCTTTTTTTTCAATGATATAACTTCATTGTATCATAGTCTACTATTTGTATTATCTATTTATCAATACTATATCAAGGTAGCGTGGCCGAGTGGTCTAAGGCGCTGGATTTAGGCTCCAGTCTCTCAGGAGGCGTGGGTTCGAATCCCACCGCTATTAGTACCTTTTTTACCCGCCAAAACACAGTATAGAAATCATGGAACTTCATTTTTTGACAGTTTCTTTTATGTGATGATCGTATTCTTCTTGTTTTAAATAAAAAATAACATTTTAATGGGAAAATATGATATAAATAAAACATCTTCAAAAAATTTTTTTCAAATTTCTTTTTAAAAAAAATATTTCTTTTGAAAAATATTTTTTTTAATATTTTTTTTTTTAAATATCTTTTTAAAAAAAAATTAATTATCTTTTTTTTTTAATTTTTTTTTTAAATATCTGTTTAAGAAAAAATAATTCAAAAATCTTTTCTTAATATTTTTTTAAAAAGTACCATCTTTTTCAAAAAAATGTATTATAAAAAGTCTCTCCAAAAAAAAAGTATGTTTTTCAAAAGAAATACGAGTCAAAAAAATATTTTTATTTTCTGGAAAGACTTCTACTGTCTTAATGGAAAACATAATCTTTGAAAAAAAAATCTTAAGTTAATTTTTCGAAACTGTATGCACAGTTGTATGAAACAGTTTCAATTCAACTGTTAAATTGAGCTGTACAAACTGAAATTTCATCTAAAGCTGTATGTATATATAACTGTATGAAACAACATTAATAATTTAACATATGTATGTATACAGTGGTTAGACAAAATAATTGGAACACACCCCTTTTTAGTACTCTATCTTAAAAATCAGGTATTATCCAAAATAATGATTATATGCTGGTATACAGTAAAACAAAATATAAATTTGTCATAAATGTATACTCAGTCAAAATTATATATAAAATTATATATAAAACTGTATATAAAACTGCATATACAACAGAATATAAAACTGTCGTAATTGTATTTCAGTTCAACTGTATGTACAGCAAAACAATCACTGTACTGAAATATATAACTAAAGAGATATATTATATTTTCAAATCGCAAAATAAGTACTTTAAAAACATATAATATTAAACATCAAGTAAAACAATTAATGGAACTATAAATTAGAGATGTTTATTCATCAGGCTAAAACATATGGCTAGCCAAAATATTTTGGTTTGCCAAGTGTTATGTGTAGGGTTGTAACCATATGCTTTGAACTAGTTAGTCAGTATTGGGGTTGTGACAATATGCTTTATAAATCATAGATCTTGAGAATACCACAGACGAAATGAAATGGTATCGAATACCGCTGGTGTAGAACCATTCAATACTCTTTAATTCTCTCCGTCTGTAATATTCTCTATGATTTACAAAGCATATTGTCACTAGTGTTGTGACAGTATGCTTTATAAATCATAGATCTTAAGAATACCACAGACGGAAATGAAATGGTATCGAATACTATATACCGCTGGTGTAGAACCATTCAATACTCTTTAATTCTCTCCGTCTATAATATTCTCTATGATTTATAAAGCATATTGTCACTAGGGTTGTGACAATATACATTTAAAATCATAGATCTTAAGAATATCACAGACGAAATGAAATGGTATCGAATACTATATACCGCTGGTGTAGAACCATTCAATACTCTTTAATTCTCTCCGTCTATAATATTCTATATGATCTATAAAGCATATTGTCACAACCCTAGTAATATGTTTCCATTTATATTCAGCCAGTATGTGTTTTGAATAAAAAAGTAATGGAGATTATTTTGTATATAACATATATTTATTTTGTTATGATTATGGCGGTATGGTAATAAATTATATATTGTTATTATGTTGTTTTTATTAATCGTTTTACTTTAAAGACTCAGAATACAGTAAAATGATTACTCGGCAAAAACAGGAATACCATAAATATACCAGATGATATAAATTAAAAGTAAATTGAATATTGACAATATATGGGTTGCATAAAATATATGGGTTACATAAAATATATGGGTTACATAAAATATATGGGTTACATGAAATATATGGGTTACATAAAATATATGGGTTACATAAAATATATGGGTTACACAAAATATATGGGTTACATAAAATATATGGGTTACATAAAATATATGGGTTACATAAAATATATGGGTTACATAAAATATATGGGTTACATGAAATATATGGGTTACATAAAATAGACTAAAAAAGAAACTCTCAAAATAAATAAAATGTAGTGTTTTATAACCGCTAGTTTGTTGTACTGTACACTTCAATATTATTTAATGATCTGGCATGGGGGCTTGAGGTTATCTAAAACTGATGACCATCCATGAAAGACTAAAGAGGAATTTGTTCATTATAGAGGCTACTTACTTGCTTCCGCACTATAGAAGACATCACTATAGAGGAGGTTTTCTGTTACTATCACATAGGGATAATAAGGATTGAAGACTCCCACCCTAAATTGTCAGTTAGGGTCCTATTTACCTGTATAGTGTTCCTAGGGTCCTTTGATGCAGTGGTTCACAACAGAGGGACCACGAAGTCGAAACCGAATAGCCATTCAAGAGCACCATTGCGTGTCGTGGCGTGAAATTCAGAACCCATCCCAGTTCTACTTTTCTAAGGCGCAACACAGAACTTTTGTCAAGTTTCCGAGAAAAATATAAAGAGTATTATTTACTCAATGACTTTAAATGACTGAATGACAATGCGTGAGACGGGAGAAAAGCTACACAAAGAGCTTTTGGGGAGTGATCCCATTAAAGAACTTGAAACAAACGTCATGGTCATCTTCAATGTCAAGCTGAAAAGAATGATGGTCACCCATCGGTTAAAGTACACACATCAGTTAAAGTACACCCATCAGTTAAAGTACACCCATCAGTTAAAGTATACACATCAGTTAAAGTACACACATCAGTTAAAGTACATCCATCGGTTAAAGTACACCCATCAGTTAAAGTACACACATCAGTTAAAGTACACACATCAGTTAAAGTGCATCCATCGGTTAAAGTACACACATCAGTTAAAGTACACACATCAGTTAAAGTACACACATCAGTTAAAGTACACCCATCAGTTAAAGTACACCCATCAGTTAAAGTACACCCATCAGTTAAAGTACACACATCAGTTATAGTACACACATCAGTTAAAGTACACCCATCAGTTAAAGTACACCCATCAGTTAAAGTACACACATCAGTTAAAGTACACCCATCAGTTAAAGTACACACATCAGTTATAGTACACACATCAGTTAAAGTACACACATCACTTAATTAACATACTTATATATTAAGTCATATTTTAATTTATATAATTTACTATAATATTTATTACTTTTACTTTAATTCTTTTAATTTATCTTGTAATTCTTCTTCTTCCATAATATGATTTAAATAATTTTAAATAAATTATTATACTAATTTAAATAAAATTCTATAAATAACAAAAAGTAATTTCTTAAAAAGACTTTGAATAAATACTAATTAATATTTAATTAATTATTCAGTTTTTATTTTACTAATTAAAATAAAGTTAAATAGTTACCATCCACCATTTGTTCTTATACGATCGGAAACGAGTATCTGTGCAATAAATCAGAACTACCCCCTCCTTTTTATACAATGACAATTAAAAAACAAGAGACAAAGAAACGAATTCAATTTGCCATTGAAATAATAAAACACTTTTTTCCATGTATTCTATTAGATTCAAACCAAAGGTTATTGTTAAACTGTTAGGTATTCTCATTGTGTACAATGTGTGTTATACACAGTGTGTATTGTGTGTGTTTTGTATACACTCTGTAGAGTGTGTAACAATTGTAACTGTGACAGTATAGTGAATGATGTTATTAATTTGCACCTTTTTAGCGCGTTGTTGGAGAGAAAAATAAAATGTAATAGTATATTAGTAAAGAAGAGTAAAGAATAAAGTAAATAGAGTAGTGAGGAATAAAGTAAGTAGAATAGTAAAGAATAAAGTAAGTACAATAGTGAAGAATAAAGTAAGTAGAATAGTGAGGAATGAAGTAAATAAAGTAATCTATACCTATATATAATAATCGTCTGTTCGTGTGTCACAAAATGTGTTAAACAGTCATTCTATCAACAGCGCCTCATAAAGTTGGTGTAAAGAAGAGAAAAATACTGGTTGAAAAGAAAAATGGATAATTTGCTGCAGTATCATTGATACGGGGGTCACACTAAAATCATTAATTGAAAATATAAAAGTTTGGACCCTAAAGATTAAAAATACAATTTTGATTAATTAAATATATTGTATACGTATGCATTTGAATATAATCTTATTCCCATTATACAGGGTGATTAAAAAAAGAAGGCAACCGAGTTTTTGTGTGATTTTATTTTCCAAACTATACAAGCCACTTTTTAATGTTATATTGCATCTTGAAGATAATCTTTTTTTCTATTAATTGATAAATTCATTTCAATTTGTGACATCGAACAATGGCGTGACATCAATTACAATAAAGATGGTCAGAAATCAAATACCGCAGAAAAAATGTTCATAAAATAGAACAAATCTCTTTTCTATATTCCCTTCAAAAAACAATAAATTGCATGAACATAAAATAAAATTGATACCGCTAACAAGTTTTAAAAATATTTAATTATTAGTTTTAACCCCCATGTCCTTCCGTCATTCAATTATTAAATAAGCATACGCAGAGAGAAGTTATCAGTGTGGGTTGTATTTTGCGGAAACGGTGTTATTATTGGAACAACTTTTTAGATGGGAAATCTGAACGGAGAAAAATATTTAGATGTGCTTAATGATTTTATTATTCCACATCTAAGAGAGGAATTGGGGAAAGATTCAACAGACTATTGTGGCACAAGATCAAGCTCCTCCACCCATCGCTTCATTGTTGTTTCGTGATCGCCTCAGTGAGGTACTCCACAACGATTGAAAGAAACTGGACAAGATACTGAGTGGCCCCTGATTTAACCCCATGTTTATTCTTCCTTTTGGGGTTACATGAAGAATAATTTATTTACCAGAGCTCTACAAATATTCGTGAATTGAAGAGCAAAATAATTACAGAACTAAGGAAAAAATAGAAAGAGTATCAGCAGGTCTGTACTAGCAAGGAGAACACCAGCAGAAAATTGCACCGAAAGAAAAGGAGGGTAGACGGAAAGACATAGAGATTAATACTAATAATGGAACAATAGGTTTTTAAACTTGTTAGTGGCAAAATTTTATTTTCATGTCCATGTATTTTATTGTGGTTTGAAAGGAATATTGAAAAGAGATTTGTTCTATTTTATAAACTTTTTTCCTGCGGGATTTGATTTCTGACCAACTTTATTATAACTGATGTCACACCATTGTTCGATATCACAAATTGAAATGAATTTATCAATTAATAGATAAAAAGATTATCTTCAAGATGCAATATAACATTAAAAAGTGGCTTGTATAGTTCGGAAAATATTATCATCCAAAAACCCGGTGGCCTTTTTTTTTAATCACCCTGTATTAAATGAAATCTCACCGAATGAACAACAGGTACCTACCGCACTAGTAAGAATATAACTGAAGTACAGAATAAAAATAGTGAAAGGAATAAAAAATTATGACAGCTAAAAACTTTAGAATTTTTATCTGGGATCGCAATTAATTTTTCGAAAAAAAAATTTAAAAAAAATTATATATTCGTATTTTCGAATTATTTACATCAACAAGATAATTCCATTATTTCCCTTAGTATTTTATATCAAATTCCAATGCATCTTATAATAAAACATCATTATATGATAATAATGAATTACTCATTTAATCATATTTTCATTCTATTTGATTTTAAACTATTTTTCTATATGCATTCATCGGAATGCAAGGATGCATTAATGCATCAATGCATCCTTGTAGGTTTCATAATAATGCATCCATGCAGCTAGGCTTCATATTAACCCAAGGTACAATAAAGTTATTAAGAGCTTTCAATATAACTCTTTATTTACACAAACCATCAAAGGAGATAATAAAAATCAAAAAGCCTCAGGACAACAAAACACACTTTCAACTTTCTATCGGAATAATCAATTTTTAATCTAGAAATAACTGCTAATAATTATGCTCCGTATTTGTGAAGAGAATACGGGTGGTGAAGGTACAATGACTCGTACGTTTTAGCCACAAAAGTCTTCATTATAGACAGTAATTATGTTTCTTTGGAAGTTTACTTTGCTTTGTCTCTTTTCAAAACTATTTTCCATTATATTGATTTGAAAAGAATGATTGCCTTGAGAGAAGTGAGAGCTATGAGAGCAAGAAATGAGAGCAGAGGGAGAAATGAGAGCGGTGAAGTGAGAGCATAGGGAGAAATGAGAGCGGTGAGTGAAGTGAGAGCAGATGGAGAAATGAGACCAGTGAGAGCAGTGAGAGAGATGAAAGCAGAGTCACAAGGAAATGGGATCACACAGAAGGCCCATCCGAGGGTGATCCCAGTGCAGCAAGTGCACACTTTAGACCCTAGGAAACCGTCTCAACCAGATAAAATGGGACCATCACGGGTTCAGAATTAACCCGGATTGGTTCGACCTCACATACAGCACCGACGCACGGACGCCGGTGTTTTACGCTGCGCGAGACATTAACTTCTCTCGCCACGGAAAGGCTCCGGGGTTTCTCTCGAATATCTGGAAAAAGAACTCATACTGACCTGTGAGACATCTTGTCCAAGTCCCTCTTGAAGGAGTCGAGAGAGGGTGATTCAACCAACTCACATGGGAGGGAATTCCATACCCTGCACTCCTTCACTGTCATCAGGTTTCGGAACTTGTAGGTACGGACTTTTGGTACATCTAACTTGTTACCATGACCTCTCGTTATGTTCAAGTTGAACGAGAAAATCTTTGTGGGCCCAAGGATGATATAACTCCTACTGATCTTGCAAGTCTCGATCAACTGGCCACGGGGTCTACGCTGCTCTATGATTAAGAGGTCCAAGTCAATCAGCCATCTCTCATAATCTTTGTTACGGACCTCAGGCATCAAGTTGGTCGGTTGGGCGTGAATGCGTCCAAGGGTTCCACGTCGCTCTTATACAAAGGAGATCAAAATGGAACAGGATACTCCAATTGGGGCCGAACCATAGTCTCTTACAGGATCATCACAGTCTGTCTGCCTCTCTTCGGTGATAGCTACATTGAGCACCAAACTTGAACTCGTAGGTTATTAGGACTTGATGTCAAGGACTGGCAAACCAAGGAGAGTGAAATAAGTCCAAGCATTTGTACCCAAACTTGCAGGACATTACATTTTTTGAGTTGAATGGCAACTGTCATTCCTCTAATCAATCTCTGATCCTGGCCAAATCCCTCCTCAGCTCGTTCACCGCATTAGGATCAGTCACATCGACACAGAGCTTGATATCATCTGCAAATATACTCTTCTTGGAGATGATCACAATGTCCAAATAATTGATGTAATTTAAGAATAGTGGAGGTCCTAAAACTGATCCCTGAGGTACACCACTAGTAACTGCAGACCATTCAGGTTGCGTGCCTCCAAAAACGACTCACTGTCTTCTACCTGATAGCCAAACCTAAATCCAGTCATTCACCTTCCACACAATATCGAGAAATCTAACCTTAGCCATCAATCTACGGTGCGGAACTTTGCCAAAGTCATTCTGGAAGTCGATAAACACGACATACACATACCCAGACCTGTCGTAGGCATGTGGAATACATGGTAGAAATCTATAAGATTAGTTTTTGACCTGCCTGGTCTAAAACCATGTTGAGAACTAGTCAGCACTTCACTCCGATCCAGGTGATCCCATTCCTTAATCAGGGTCTCCAATACCTTACCTGGAACAGAAGTCGGGCTCACGGGCCTAAAATTGCTGGTGTGATCCTCAGAGCCGTTCCTGTGAATGGGACATACGATCGCTCATCTCCAGTCAAGCGGTATCGTCGCTAGTCTTTAACGATGCCTCGAACGATTGACAAAAATGGTGGGGGGGGACACAACTGCAACGGATTTCACCACTTTAGTTGGAAACCCGTCAGGTCCAGGAGACTTGTTGGGTCCAAATGGATCAGCATCTCCTCCAACCTATCCTGTCACCCAGTGAATACACTATAGAAATACTGATTATCAGAAGACCAGTAGAACATTGCAAGGGCCTCAGGGGCTTTCTCACCCTGTGTTGACTCACATAGGTAAAAACTCCTTGGGGTTATCCTTGCAGGCAATTACAACCCTCTGCTCCTCGCTAGCTTTAGTTTTACAGACCAAGCACTTACCATCAGACCAGTGATCTTTTTTATTTAATTTTACATTTAAAATGATGTGAAGGTTAGAGAACAGCTTTCAAAATTCATTTCTTTCTATAATGAAAGTCCTGAATAGCAAAGTAGATCGTCTGTGCAAGAAGATACAAATAATATTCCACTAGGGATGAACTCTTACGGTGAAGAACATTCATACAATATCTATTTACAGTCAATACAAATAATATTACACTAGGGATGAACTCTTACGGTGAAGAACATTCATACAATATCTATTTACAGTCAATACAAATAATATTACACTAGGGATGAACTCTTACGGTGAAGAACATTCATACAATATCTATTTACAGTCAATACAAATAATATTCCACTAGGGATGAACTCTTACGGTGAAGAACATTCATACAATATCTATTTACAGTCAATACAAATAATTATTAAGTTAGAAATTTATATTACGGTCGCCTCATCCATTGAATGTTATAGATACACCTATTATGATTATTTTCATTTATCAAGTACTGTCATTTATGAATAATGTTCAATATAATATCAAATAACTACCTAAATACCATTAAATAAGTAGAAGAGTCAAACTAAATAAAGTTTGGCATTCAAGCCACCCTCTCCATAAAGAGAGTAACAATGAACACAAATTCAGTCTAAGAACATGTAGCGCATCAACAACTAGGGTAAAAAAAAGCGTCTGAATTCAATTTACATAGACTACAATGGCTGCTCATTGACTCCGAGCATGTTTAGTTAAGTGCTTACGTACCTTTTAAGCCGTCCGCTAAAGTGCACGCCCCCTACTACGTCGCTTCGTAACTAACCGATTCGACATGGGTGTTAGGAACGCGTCCGTGAAAATCTATGTACAACATCGGAATTGGGTGATGTATTGCCCTGGATTATCACATCGTCACAGAAAGGGTTGCGACAATTGACTGTAGAGGAATAGGATTGTAGTGATAGTTAAAATCTACAGAAGAACGCGTGCCCAAACTAGGTAAAGAGTTATCATCAACAGATCAGAATCAAGATGGATTGAAATAGCAACAAATATCAATATTCAAATAGTTTAAATGCTCGGATTTCCAATATTTTCAATATTCAAAATTCTGAAAATTCTAAATTCTAAAATTCTAAATTCTAAATTCTAAAATTCTAAATTCTAAAATTCTAAATTCTAAAATATCTAAATTCTAAAATTTCCAAGCTATAAAATTTCAAAATTCTAAAATTTCAACATCCTAAAATTTCAATTTTCTAAATATCAGCGAATTGAAATTAAAAAACTCCCATTGCAATAGAACTTTTAATCTTCACTGAATAAGTCACAGTGACTCTTGTCGAAATTCATCCTGTGATAGAAATTTAAATTCATTCTGTTTTTCAGTTTGATCTTAGTTATAATTATACAAAATTTCTATAACAGTTAACTGTTTAACACATCTCTTTTTAACCAATCCTCCATATAATCACCACCACCCCTTCATTCTTCCCTAAAATCTTTGCACTAATTAAATTTTGTTCAATCGCACGAGGAATAACTCCATTAATCACATAATGGAGACCCTTTCAATTGAAGAAAAAAATATTTAGCCTCAAGAAACAAATGATTGAATCTCAACGAAGAATTAGAACAAAAGAGGGACTAAGTGAAATGTGGTGGCGAGATATACTCGCGAGACAAAGACATCTCGCGACGCATTGTCTCCGCTGACGTAACGTCGCGATCAATATGTTTTAGCTTATTAATTATGCAGTAGACGTCATCAATATTGTCCTGGGCACAACAATCAGAAGCCATCCATCTTGCTGAGAGCTACAAAACAACCTCTATTGTGTCCAAGTGAAAAAGATACACAAGCTATGTATCAATGTATCGGGCAAATGATACATAGAGCAAAGATACGTGTACCTATCGGACAATGTATCAGTGTATCAGGCAAATGATATTGTATCGGTCCAATGATATTGTATTAGGCGAATGATACACTGTGTATCGGACAAATGATACACTGGTGTATCGGACAAATGATACACTGGTGTATCGGACAAATGATACACTGGTGTATCGGACAAATGATACACTGTGTATCGGACAAATGATACACTGGTGTATCGGACAAATGATACACTGGTGTATCGGACAAATGATACACTGGTGTATCGGACAAATGATACACTGGTGTATCGGACAAATGATACACTGGTGTATCGGACAAATGAT
Source organism: Caprella mutica (assembly GCA_947561585.1). Lineage (NCBI taxonomy): Eukaryota > Metazoa > Arthropoda > Malacostraca > Amphipoda > Caprellidae > Caprella > Caprella mutica. The sequence goes on along the minus strand of CANNZV010001399.1, from coordinate 6,881 downwards.
ACACTGGTGTATCGGACAAATGATACACTGGTGTATCGGACAAATGATACACTGTGTATCGGACAAATGATACACTGGTGTATCGGACAAATGATACACTGGTGTATCGGACAAATGATACACTGGTGTATCGGACAAATGATACACTGTGTATCGGACAAAGGATACACTGGTGTATCGGACAAATGATACACTGTGTATCGGACAAATGATACACTGGTGTATCGGACAAATGATACACTGGTGTATCGGACAAATGATACACTGTGTATCGGACAAATGATACACTGGTGTATCGGATAAATGATACACTGGTGTATCGGACAAAGGATACACTGGTGTATCGGATAAAGGATACACTGTGTATCGGACAAATGATACACTGGTGTATCGGGCAAAGGATACACTGGTGTATCGGACAAATGATTCACTGGTGTATCGGACAAATTATACATTGGTGTATCGGACAAATGATACACTAGTGTATCGGACAAATGATACACTGGTGTATCGGGCAAATGATACACTGGTGTATCAAAAGAAGGTATCGAGCGTAAGAGGGTAAGTAACCATCACCATACATGACTAATCTAATTGACGGTGGAAAATGTAATAACAAATACTATGCTAATCATTCAATAAAAAAGTATAACCTGTATTTTCTTATAACGTTAAAAAGAAGGTACGACTTTTAACATTATGTATTGTCTTTCTTTCTAAATTCAAACGCATTATCTAACAAAAATGATATCATTGTTTATAATAGGGTTGTGACAGTATGCTTTGAAATCATAGATCCTAAAAATATTACAGACGGAGAGAATTAAAGAGTATTGAATGGTTCTACACCAGCGGTATACAGTGTGTCCCAGAAAAGAGTGTATCCAACTTCAAATTGGTATATTTCAACAACTACTGAAGATACATTCTTTTTTCCAGTGTCATTTTGTTTGTTAAATTTTTCTCCATCTTCAGTTTAATTTTCATATAATTTTATTCATTTTTGCGAATATTATAACGATTTTATTAATGGGTAGTGAAAATGGCTTTATGCAAAATGTCAGCAAAATGACAATGCGGAAAGTTCAAGCATAAAAATATCTATTAAACAACGACCTTAAATAAAACTGATTTATTTCCCTGTTTTAACAGCATTCGAAAACTATTCCTTTTATAAAATATTGCCAATGTGTTTACTTACAAAAATGAAGGCATAATTTTTATTTTTAACAAGGGTCTATCAGGTGACAAAATATGAAAATAAAATCAATTTTGTTCATCAACTCCTTTCTGGAAAATATAAATAATTTTGTATGAATAAACGGATTGAATATATCAAATTCTTCAATCAATAGAAATATTAAACATGATCTACTATGCCATCCGTAAAAATGAAAGTCAGACATTAACTTCTTGAAACAGATTTTTGACGCCGCAGAAACTTTGTCAACTGGTTCTTGCAAAGACATGTTGGTTATATGTAAGATATTATCATGAGGATGAAGTTTTATTTTATATGAATGAATAAGTAATTAATCAGAGCATTCAGCAATTTGGTCATCAAAATACCCATCCTAATTTTAACTTTGACGACTTTATCACTGTGGAAATTGAAACCATCACTCTGACTTTCATTTTGTAAGGGTGGCCTGAACGATCCTTGTTAAAAAATTATTTGTGCCTTCCTTTTTGTACTTAAACACATTTCTCCATATTGTCAATAATTTATAAAAGGAATAGTTATTTGAATGCTTTTAAAACCTGAAAATAAAACTATTTTATTAATGGGGTTGTAGTCTAATAAATATATTCGTTATGTTTGAAATTACTTCATTGTTTGTTTGCTGACCGTTCGCACAAGGCAATTTTCAACACCCAACAATAAAATCATTATAAAATTCACAACAATTTATAAAACTTCAAGAAAACTTAACTGTGAATGGAGAAAGGTTTGACAAAAAAAGTGATTCCTGAAAGAAAATTTTACCTTCAGTAGTTGTTGAAATACACTAATTTAAAGTTGGGTATACTTTTTACTGGGACACCCTGTATAGCATTCGATACCATTTCATTTCGTCTGTGATATTCTTAAGATCTATGATTTTAAACACATATTGTCACAACTCTAGTGACAATATGCTTTATAGATCATAGAGAATATTATAGACGGAGAGAATTAAAGAGTATTGAATGGTTCTACACCAGCGGTATATAGTATTCGATACCATTTCATTTCGTCTGTGATATTCTTAAGATCTATGATTTATAAATCATATTATCACAACCCTATGACTATATATCTCTCTATTCATCAAACAAAAATGAAGAATAATATTTAAATTTCTCTCCATTGTCCCAGACTTGGTGTCAAAAGTGGAATCTTTTTCTATTCCACAGACTTTGAAGTCAGAGGGAGTTTGTTCTTCGAGAGCACTGTAGGGGACAATATATAATGTGAGAAGTTAGTGGAGACTTTGACAACGTACCTTTAATGTGGAGACAGAGGTGTGGAAAAGAGATAGGGGACTGTGAAGAGATAGAGATAGGGGACTGTGAAGAGATAGAGATAGGGGACTGTGAAGAGATAGAGATAAGGGACTGTGAAGAGAGAGAGATAATGGACTGTGAAGAGAGAGATAGGGAACTGTGAAGAGATAGAGATGGGGAACTGTGAAGAGATAGAGATGGGGAACTGTGAAGAGATAGAGATGGGGAACTGTGAAGAGATAGAAATGGGGAACTGTGAAGAGATAGAGATGGGAGACTGTGAAGAGAGAGAGATAGGGAAAATGTATATATATATTAATGAAGAAGCCCCTCTCAATCTTCTATGGCCCCACCATACCTTTCCCATCTCAATCTTCTATGGCCCCACCATACCTTTCCCCTCTCAATCTTCTATGGCCCCACCATACCTTTCCCCTCACAATCTTCTATGGCCCCACCATAACTTTCCCCTCACAATCTTCTATGGCCCCACCATAACTTTCCCCTCACAATCTTCTATGGCCCCACCATAACTTTCCCCTCTCAATCTTCTATGGCCCCACCATAACTTTCCCCTCTCAATCTTCTATGGCCCCACCATACCTTTCCCCTCACAATCTTCTATGGCCCCACCATATCTTTCCCCTCACAATCTTCTAAGGCCCCACCATACCTTTCCCCTCTCAATCTTCTATGGCCCCACCATACCTTTCCCCTCACAAACTTCTATGGCCCCACCATACCTTTCCCCTCACAATCTTCTATGGCCCCACCATAACTTTCCCCTCACAATCTTCTATGGCCCCACCATATCTTTCCCCTCACAATCTTCTAAGGCCCCACCATACCTTTCCCCTCTCAATCTTCTATGGCCCCACCATACCTTTCCCCTCACAATCTTCTATGGCCCCACCATACCTTTCCCCTCACAATCTTCTATGGCCCCACCATAACTTTCCCCTCACAATCTTCTAAGGCCCCACCATAACTTTCCCCTCACAATCTTCTAAGGCCCCACCATACCTTTCCCCTCTCAATCTTCTATGGCCCCACCATACCTTTCCCCTCACAATCTTCTATGGCCCCACCATAACTTTCCCCTCACAATCTTCTATGGCCCCACCATAACTTTCCCCTCTCAATCTTCTATGGCCCCACCATAACTTTCCCCTCTCAATCTTCTATGGCCCCACCATACCTTCCCCCTCACAATCTTCTATGGCCCCACCATAACTTTCCCCTCACAATCTTCTATGGCCCCACCATAACTTTCCCCTCTCAATCTTCTATGGCCCCACCATAACTTTCCCCTCTCAATCTTCTATGGCCCCACCATACCTTCCCCCTCACAATCTTCTATGGCCCCACCATAACTTTCCCCTCACAATCTTCTATGGCCCCACCATAACTTTCCCCTCTCAATCTTCTATGGCCCCACCATACCTTTCCCCTCTCAATCTTCTATGGCCCCACCATAACTTCCCTCTGAGTATACACATATAGTTACTAAAGCAAACTCCCTGTACTATCCGTTTCTTTAATTAGCTACGCCATGGTGTAGATAATTGAATCTTTCACCGGTAAGAAAAATCGGTGAATTACTAGCGTGTTTGATTGGTGGAATGAAGGAAAATGCATGCAGGGGTTGACTTGCCACCCACTTTGATGGGGGGGGGGGAAGCTTAGAGTGGGGGGGGGGGAGTGTTTGGATAAAGGGGACGTTTGTGTGGAATTATATAATTTGCAGTTGGAATTTTTTATTAGTTTTACAATTTCAGATGGGGTTCGTAAATGATAGACAATGAAAAGAAACAGCGCCATCAAATAGACAACTAGATCCCTTGCACTCGTATGAGCATATCTTCGCCACCGCTTATTGTTGTATTTTAGTGGTAATTACCTGTAAGGTTAATAGCCGAGATTAAGTAGGTTGGACGATCTTACTGTCACTACTAGAATTACTTCATATCAATATTTCACTATTCCAGACTTGTCGCAAAATTAACTATGGTACGTCAATAGTTATAAGAGAATAGTAGAAGATTCATTAAAAGTTAAACTTCAACAAAATGTACTCTTTGATTCACAATCAATATTTAAGAGATTACAGCAACTCAGGAGGAAACATAGGAACGCTATTTTTTATTGACGGCAATCGAGTAGACTACCGTCCCTAAAGATTAACAAGAAATACCCTACATTTGTAACATTTAAATAAATGGGTAACTAATTTTCTACATACAAAACACTTATGACTAACCTTGACCATCCAATATTCCTTGAGTTACAATTGACCTTGACCTTTGACCTGCTCACTCCCAAAATCTAATTAACTCGTTCCTGGACTTTGACCAATCGTCCCATCAAATTTCAGGCAATTTGGTTGAATACTTTTTGAGTTATGCGAATAACAAGATGATAAATAAATAAATGCCGGCTAAAACATAAACTTCTGCAATCTGCAAAGGTAATGATAGCCAATGCAAAGAGAAAGCGCCATCACACGGACAGAGTGTATGTCTAGTGACTGTGTGGTGCTTGGACTATTTATACACTAATTAATACTCCATAGGAATAATTTACAACAATAATAATACAATAATTTACTGTAATAATACAATAATTTACTGCAATAATACAATAATTTACTGTAATAATACAATAATATACTGAAATAATACAATAATTTACTGCAATAATACAATAATATACTGCAATAATACAATAATTTACTGTAATAATACAATAATTTACTGTAATAATACAATAATTTACTGTAATAATACAATAATTTACTGTAATAATACAATAATATACTGCAATAATACAATAATTTACTGCAATAATACAATAATATACTGCAATAATACAATAATTTACTGTAATAATACAATAATTTACTGTAATAATACAATAATTTACTGTAATAATACAATAATTTACTGCAATAATACAATAATTTACTGCAATAATACAATAATATACTGCAATAATACAATAATTTACTGCAATAATATAATAATTTACTGTAATAATACAATAATTTACTGCAATAATATAATAATTTACTACATTAATACAATAATATATTGCAATAATACAATAATTTACTGCAATAATACAATAATTTATTGCAATAATACAATAATTTACTGCAATAATACAATAATTTACTGCAATAATACAATAATTTACTGCAATAATACAATAATTTACTGCAATAATACAATAATTTACTGCAATAATACAATAATTTACTGCAATAATACAATAATTTACTGCAATAATACAATAATATACTGCAATAATACAATAATTTATTGCAATAATACAATAATTTATTGCAATAATACAATAATTTACTGCAATAATACAATAATTTACTGCAATAATACAATAATTTACTGCAATAATACAATAATTTATTGCAATAATACAATAATTTACTGTAATAATACAATAATTTACTGTAATAATACAATAATTTACTGCAATAATACAATAATTTACTACAATAATACAATAATTTATTGCAATAATACAATAATTTACTACAATAATACAATAATTTACTGCAATAATACAATAATTTACTACAATAATACAATAATTTACTGTAATAATACAATAATTTACTGCAATAATACAATAATTTACTACAATAATACAATAATTTACTGCAATAATACAATAATTTACTACAATAATACAATAATTTATTGCAATATTGCAATAATTTATTGCAATAATACAATAATTTACTGCAATAATATAATAATTTACTGCAATAATACAATAATTTACTGCAATAATACAATAATTTACTACAATAATACAATAATTTACTGCAATAATACAATAATTTACTGCAATAATACAATAATTTACTGCAATAATACAATAATTTACTGCAATAATACAATAATTTACTGCAATAATACAATAATTTACTGCAATAATACAATAATTTACTGCAATAATACAATAATTTACTGCAATAATACAATAATTTACTGCAATAATATAATAATTTACTACAATAATACAATAATTTATTGCAATAATACAATAATTTACTGCAATAATACAATAATTTACTGCAATAATACAATAATTTACTGTAATAATACAATAATTTACTGTAATAATACAATAATTTACTGCAATAATACAATAATTTACTGCAATAATACAATAATTTACTGTAATAATACAATAATTTACTGTAATAATACAATAATTTACTGTAATAATACAATAATTTACTGCAATAATACAATAATTTACTGCAATAATATAATAATTTACTGCAATAATACAATAATTTACTGCAATAATACAATAATTTACTACAATAATACAATAATTTATTGCAATATTGCAATAATTTACTG